>CM044008.1:8434175-8739175 GCA_024085815.1 Flaveria linearis | reverse complement strand
ATTTCAAGTACTTTACATAAATTGGATTGGACGCGTGTTGCGTGTTCCAAAAACCGCTGTTAAATGTTTTTCTGTTTTCGCTTCCGCAATACTTGTGAATCCAAGGATCTCAATTCAGGAATTATCAGTATTAAAATAAATCAATTCAATGATCGCGGAATTATCATTAATTGACGCTTAATTGTTTTAATGATTAATGATGAACACAACCACAGAAACACAATGAAAGCGACCTCAATAATTATTCAAACGTATTTCATTAACTATCAAGTAATGATTACAAAAGAATAATAAAGAATAATTATGAACAACGAATTCTGTGAATCGAATAATGTTGTTGTTGATGTGACGGCGGTTAGGGTTGCACAATGATGTAACTCTTGACAGCCGTATATTGATTGATTGTCTTCTTGAGATGTGAAACCTAGGACTCGTATTTATAGATGGTTTGAGTCGGCTAAGAAAACACCGAATCTCTTGGAATTTGTTATTGACTGTTGTTGACTTGTTTGACTTCTTGGTATTTGCAATCGCACAAGTATAATGTTCTTCCGCTGAAGCCTTGTCGTCCGCAGGACTTTTGTTCTTCCGTAGATGATTTGCTCTTCCGTAGGAGTGTTGTTCTTCCGTAGGAAATCCTTCTTCCGTAGGAGTCTTCACTTCATGGTCCTTTGATCATCCGCAGGAATATTCACTTGGTTTGGTCTTGTAAGAAACATATCTACGGATTAACAATAATGTTCATCCGTAGATGTTTCTTACACTTGGTCAATTTCAGGAATCCTTCCAAGTATATTGTTTCTCCCTGTCAACAGTCACAAATCAACACACATATATATGGGTTAACCTATAGATTCAACACACACACACACACACACACATATATATATATATATATATATTGACTGTTACAAGTATTAATTACAAGACTTGATTCAAGTACTAAGCCTATACAAAATGATCTAGTCCTATACACTCTAGATCCAACAATACTTAAATATATTTGGTTTGTTTCATTAAAATTAAGCAACGTATATGATTTGTAATTATCGAGTCGTTTGGTGTAACTGATGCTTATCTGAGATCCTGGTTATGTCACACGCCTAACGGTAAAACCCCGTACGTGAAAATTGAGGGTGTGACAAAAGTCTTTGTATGACTATAGTAAACGACACACAAATCAAATTCACATATCTCCCTTGAGATTCATGTGTACTTAAATAATGCTTTTTCTCTTTCATATATGTTAATAAAATAAACTTAATTGTGTTAGTTATGTTTATTTACTATTATTAGGTTAAAAGTGATACACAAGTAAAAAGATATACATGACCATAAAAGTGCATACATCCGAGTACAGGTATGTTAACTTTTTAATCATATTCATCCTTACTTACAATTTTCAAATGAAGTGAATAGTGTAGTTTTTTTTCTTTACAACTTCACAATACAATTATTGTACTTGTTTTTTTCTTTTTCAAAATTTTTAAATAATTATCATATACTTCCTTCACCTTTAAATAAAGTTACAGTATATATTTACAAATTAAATTAGTATAGTTTGTATTATTTATAAATGATCACAAAACTTTAGTACTTTAAAGCCTCTCTAGTAAAATATTTAAATAATTATCATACAACTTACTTTACTTTAATTTAACTTAAAATACACAAATTGCAAATAAATCTAGCATAGTTTTCATTCTTTATCCAATTGATCATAAAACTACTTTACGGTTTTGTTTTTTATATAACTAGTTTTAATATCCAGACGCGCGTTGCGCGTCTTGGAAACGCCGTAAATCGATACTCTATCAACTATCTAAGACAGCAAGATCACACCGAGAGGACCACGCCAACCACAAAATGTCGGTGACACCACAGTTTGAGACTATTAAAATCAACAATTTTCCACTTTAATGTCGGTCTCAGAGTGTGTAAAGAAATAAGACCATCATGGCCGGAGGGCGGGTTGCAGGCAATAACCTGCCATCCTACACCACTTCCAGGGCTAGACAATGTCCTTAATCAATATTTACTCAGACCCATACAGCTTGTATGATAAAATGCTGACCTTACCAATCTGAGGGGGAAGCCCAGACAGTGAGTTATTAGATAAATCCAAGACCGAAAGCTTCAATTTGTATGCCTCCACTGGATACTCCTTTAACTACAATTGATCACTTGTTTAAACTTATTAATGTGTCAAAGTAAGGATAAAATGACGAGGGAGGGAGGGATAATTACCAAATAACCATCACATCTTCAAAAAAAATCTTCATGCCAGTTTCACCTTGAAAAATATACGCACTTGGATATCTTCAAGCTAGAAATAAAACGATGAAACAAATCGAGTAAAATTTTGGCCTGAAATCATGAATAATGTTTATATTACCCAAGTGTAGACTTGGAATAAAATCATCTTGAACCAAAATCAAAAGAAACAAAATCGCATAAAACATGAAATCCACCTAAATCAAACAACAATAGTGATATAGATGAGCAGAATCACAATAACAAAAAGCCAAAAAAGAACACATGAACTCCACACAAATGGAATTAAAAAATGCACATGATAACCATGTAATCAATGGTCTCGAAAAAAGTAAATACCTTCTAAAATGGCACCATATAAGCGTTCACTTTTTACATTTTCTTTGCCTATTTAGAGTCTTCAACACTGTCACTTGAGTTAGAGGTGGATTCCATCATCATCTCTTTACCACCTGCATTCAATAGTGGTGCCTATTTAGAGTCTTCAACACCGTCTGAGAAATAAAATTTTGATTAGCTATTTATTCTAAAGTATCTGCTGGTATGGTTGAATCATCCTAACACACTACTAAGCTTCTACAGTTGTAAAGAATATCTTTTTAAAAGAATCATTAGTTACATATTTTTGTATCAACAACACTAAATTCAATGCACAAATGGAGCAATTCAGTTGCAAGTGTACAATGCAGCATCTGTAATGATTTAAATATTATAAAACCTATCTTGAGATATTTATTTTAAGAGTAAAAATATGAAGATCAATTTGAATTCTTCAAGAATAAGCACAGAACTTAAATCACACTTGTTGGAGCCAAAATGCTTTGAAATAGTTGATTAGATAAGTTATTTAAATAAATTTACTTAAAGCTAGAAATTAAAACTAATTTTATTTAAAATCTAACATTACAGAAATTAAAGCGCATAAACTAAATTCAAAGCAAATTAACACAGACGTGTCATCACTTATCTAGATTATTCATCAGTTATCTATATTATTGCCCCCAAAGTACCATAAGTTGATTTATTAGTCACGCATTTGTATTAACAACATTAATTCAAGGGAAAACTTCATAAAAAGATAACCAAGTTTCAATAGTGTTCCAATTAAGTTACTCATTCTTTTTTTGTCTCATTTAGGTCACTTAAGTTTAAATGGATGTTCTAATATTATATATTTTACCTGTTTTACAGGTAAACATGATCGACTTTTTAGTTTCCACCATCAAGCTTGAGAGAACATGCAATAACCCTAATCGAGCGAAGTCGAATGAGAATAATTTTTCGCTGCCGATTCGAAGAAAAGCGAGTGTAATCGTCATTAAAGAAACAACGGTAAGTATTCGATATGTTATCATATCTATTAATCTATTCTAATTGTGATATGAATGTTCCGATCGATGTTGCCGTCAATGTTAGACTATTATCCATGTAGTTTTAGGTTTGACTTTTTAAGTTGAATATATTTTGGGTTTGCCGTCAAAAACACCACATGTTGCCGTCACCGTCAATTTGATATTTCTTATGCTTTATTGTTTCATGTTTGTTTGTATTAGTTAATTACTATAAGTTGAATATTTTTTATTCTTTTAATGTGTAGGTAAGATGAACTTAGAAGATGATTTTGATCCTTTTGAATTAGATCAAAATGATGATAATGAAGTTATATGAACCAGCCAATCAATGATCATTTTTTGAGTGTACTTTGTTATGATAAGGATGATGAGAATGAAGATGATGTTATTTCTATTGAAGATTGGAGTGAAAGTGAACAAGATTATAAGAGTAATAGTGATGATGATTGTGAACATGAAGTTGCATATCCATGTTATGATCTTAATGTGGATTGGAAATTGATGAAGCCTATGATAGGAATGAAATTTGAGAGTCCTGCTCAACTAAAGGAAAGCTTAATTGATTATGGTGTTTCAAATGGTTACCAATTGGTGTTTTGGTAAACAATCACAATAGGTTATTGGTAAGATGTGGGAAAGAAGAATCCGAAAAGGATAGTAAGGGGGAAGAAAAGAAAATATGAAAGTGTCCATTTAGGCTTTGGGCCTCTAGAATTAGAGGTGAGGGTTCTTTTCAAATAAAAACTCTAGATGATAATCATACATGCTCAAGAAAGTTTTTTTAGGTTCTCTTGTTACATATGTTAGAAGAAATCAGAACATTTATGATGCATAGAATTTTCTTAATGGCGAAAAAGCAGAAACTTTAGAACATGATGTATGTCCAAGAATCAGGAAAAAACTAGAAGATATTAAAAGAAACAAAGGTAATAATTGTATTTTTAAGTTTTTATTACTTTGTATGAATTTTATGGACTTTGTGGGTTGATTGTGTAGGCATTGGAAGGTGACTCCAAGTGATAATATCATATTTGAAGTAAGAAACGAGAAAGATGCATTTGTAGTTGACATTGATGAACATACTTGTACTTGTAGATCATGGCAATTGTCAGGAATACCTTGTGTTCATTCAGTAGCAGCTTTATCTTTCATCAACAAGGACCCAGAATTTTATGTTAGTAATTGGTTTAAAAAGGATATGTTTAAGGAAGCATATAAATATTCTAACAAACCATTGAAAGGAAGTATGTATTGGCCTAAAACAGATGATATAAAACCGCTACCTCCAAAAGAAAGACGAATGCCGGCAGACCAACGGTAAAAAGGAAAAGAGATCCTTCAGAGAAAGAGAAGAAGAACTCGAAAGTCAGATTTGGAAGAAATATGACTTGCAAAAATTGTCAAGGAATTGGACACAATATCAGGTCTTGCACTAAAGAGAAAAGAGATCCGGAACCAAAGAAGCAAGGCCAAAGGGTAGACCTAAAAAAGTAAAATCAACAAGTGTGACCCGCGATGAGAATGTTGTCTAGTATTTTGTTATTTTCCTTGTTATTTTCCTTGTTGTTTCTTGCAATTGTTTCGAATTTGGACTAGTATTTTTAAGGTGTTTTTTATTTGTATTACTGGATTGAAAAGAAAAAATTTATGGTGATTTTGTTGGTATGACATATTTTAGCAAAAGGTTACTATCACAGGTTATGTGAAAAAACGGTTTAGTTTTTTAGTTACCAGCATAGCAAATAAAAATACATTAATGTTTGTTAAGGAATTAAATTACAGGTTAGCATTATAGTCAATTAAAATTAGAATCATCCTTTTTAGATATTCATCATAGATATTAAATTATAAATCGTTGTAAAATAATTATCCTTTTTGAATTTATTTGTATGCCACCATCGCATATAATCATTTTTCAAATAAAAATCTAACTAAGACTTAAAGTATTTATATTTAATAAATTTAAAAAAATGTTTTTAAATCCACATCTGCTATAAATAAAAGGAAAAACAAACTAAAAGAAAGAAAATACAGCCACATCATCATGTTTACCTGTAAAACAGGTAAAATATATAGTATTAGAACATCCATTTAAACTAAGTGACCTAAATGAGACAAAAAAAAGAATGAGTAACTTAATTGGAACACTATTGAAACTTGGTTATCTTTTACGAATTTTTCCCTTAATCAATGCACTGTACAATCTAGATAATCAAGTTTCTTAAAGTTACATGCAAACAACTCTACATCGGCAGCTTTGATCTTTTGTAGAACCAATTTCCTGGAAAGAAACAAATTGTAAAAGGAACAGAGTTGGTCATAGGCTGGTTGGTTAAGACATAATTATATTACATATCTGTCAATTTTTAGTATAATTACATTACATATATGTCAATTTTGAGGCATTACTTAGTAGGTGTTTGAGGCTGCTACTTGATATTTCTTTTTGCTTATACGGTGTAATTCTGATATATCAAAAGGTTGTTTGAGTTTTCTTGAAACTGTTCTTTATTAGGTTTTAACTTTTAAAGGGAAAGCACCATTTTGTTCAACATAATGCTAAACAAACATTAAAAGCAATCAATCAAAGTAAAACTAAATTCTACTAACAACTAAATCAACAACAATAATAAGTGTAAGGTAAAAATTCAAAAGGTCAAAAGGAAAACAATAGCATCCCCTAGTTGATAGAAGCAAATGCTACCATTAGAACAACTTTTTAAACAACCTCAAATTCAAACTTGTAAATGATGATGATATTAAAAAGAAAAACAAATGTATACTGCTTGCTAGTACCACATATGAACATCATACCTGCAAGCAAATATTAATTGATATTTAGTGGATCCCTTTGCAGTAATAACAATTGAAATTAACCTTACAAAGAACCTTAATTACATGTTCCATTGTATATTAGAGAAGCTGTTAAATGATGATGATATTAAAAACCTAACCGATCATCAAGTTGATAGGATCAACCCTAAAAGAAGTGTTGTAGGACTTTCATACTAAAAAACTTGTTGATGGAAGTATGTGCAGAATTAAAGCTTGATATTGATCCTTTATCGCTAAGTGAACAAGATCGAAGATATATTTCAAGCTGATCTATTTGCAATTTAACATTAGCCTACAATTAGAGCAATCAAACAAAGATCAGGTAAATAACATTAGAAATAGAGGACGGAGATGGAAAAATAAAGGAAAGAACATGGATGATGTACCTCCAGTCAACAGTTAGCAAATTAGGGCAAATTCTCTTTGCAAGTCTCCGGTGGGAGGTGCGCCGGTCGTCGTCGTGGTGGTGGCTGCAGTCGCCGTCGGTGGTCATGGTGGTGGTGGTCCGGCGGAGCTTCAGATTCTTCAAGATTATCATGGTTTTTGGCTGTGTGGTGTAGGAGAATTTGGGGAATAATAATTTTGGGGCTTTAGGGTGCGGTGGTGTAGGGGGAGGTGGAGGTGCTGTTGAAGTTGAATTCGGTTGTCGAAGATGGTAGCAGCAGCTGCGGATCCATGGTGGTGATGGTGGTGGTGTTGTGTGGTGGTGGTGGCGTTTAATGGCGGATGATGTGTGGGTGAGTTTATATGCGGAGAAGATGAAGGAAAGTGGAAGGAAAACTACTGTTCATCATCACTGTTCATCGCAACTGTTCATCGCATTTGCTATTCATCACTTGCTAAATCATATTATATAATATGTATAGGCTTATTATTCGTATATTACGAGCGTACGATGTTTTTTTTATCTACGTCTTGACGTAATCACATCAATTTTCTTATTTTATCATCATCTCTAAATTATAAATAAAACAAGAAAAAGCATGCGACTTTACTCTTACATCATCTGTTCATCCTCAAATTCATCCATTATATTTTCGAAGGAAACCACAATGATCCTCGCATTTAAGGTCACTATCCATCTCTCATATTTATTATTTAATATTTTTTATGAGTAGTTGAAAATGACAAAAAAGAAAAGAAAAACATAAAATAATCAAGTATTATGTTCAAATAAGAATAGATATAAGAAAACCGATATAACAGACTTTTAGAAAATGAATGCAATTTTTATAGATTTATGGTTTTTAAACGGCTAACTAGATCACTGACAAGCCCCTAGACTATACGATCATCGTCATCACTCGAGTACACAACTCGAGACCTTCCTATGGAGAAAACTCACCTTAGATAAAGAAAACCTCCTTACCTAACTTAGAATCCATTTTTATCACAAATAAGACTTAAATTCAAAACCTTTTATGTTTTAATATAAATCTTGAGATACTTCACCTTGATCACTTAACAAATATCGATGAGAATGTGAAAGATATTATGAATGATTTTATAGATTTCGAGACAAAAAAAGAAGGTTAGAAAACGTAGGTTAACCGTTAACCGTTAACCGAGTGGAACAGTTATAACGTGCAAGCGAGTGGTTTAACGGATTCCGTGACGCAACAGATATTAACGGTCGTGATCACTTGACGTCTTCACCCAAATATCCTTCTTCCTTCACTTTGCTTCTCAATCTTTCACAGTCCATGACCCCCGAAGCCCTAAAGTTCATCCACCACCGAACCGTCAATTCAATTCTCCCTTCAGATTATTGACCTGACCTCCGGTATTCATATAAGGTTCTTTCTCATCATCCGATCTAAATTATACTAAATTTAGTTTCAAATCTGTGTTTGTGGATTATGTTATGAAAATTATGTTAGGGGAACGTAAATTTTGCTTGGAAACGGTAATAGAATGGTTGTTGTGTGTTTAGACTTTAGATTAGTTTACAATAGTTAGCAAGTAATACAAAGTGAACGAAGGAGATTAATCGAGAAATTAGGAGTTGAGTTAACTGATTGAGTTTCAGTAGAAAATGCTGGTGTTGAGTATGCAGCATGTTCTATATAGATTTTGGATTTGAGAGATGTTAGGTTGAATTTGAAATTGGAGCTTTGTTTTGTAATTGGAGGTGGAGATGACAATGATTAAAAACTACTTTTAGGTTTAGTTTTGATGCTTAATAGGATGATCCATTACTAGGTTTGTAGGAATTCTTCTGTTTTCGTGAGAGAATGTGGAGGAGTGTGTGAATAGAGTATGCTAGCATAGGTTATGGTTTGATGAATGTATGGTACTCTTTATCTGTTGGGAATGTGGATATGGATTTTGGCTTACTTGGTCAGATGTTACGGGTTTACTATCCAAACTTTACATGAATAGAGATTTTAGTCAATTGTTTTGTTATGATATGATATGTGAACGAGCATCCCTTACATGGGACCTATACCTTGTTTTGTTCTTTTGCAGCTGACCTCTAGGAGATTCAAGACTGCTAACGAACCTTTTCATCTTTCAAATGATAATAAAATCACGTCAAAATTTAGGATTTGGAAAGGGGTTAATACGATAAAAAACCAACATTATATTCATTTGAACAAGAAAGTCCCTCAACCCAGTTTTCATATATTAAAATCTCTAAACTTGTCTAAAACACACGCATGTGTAGAAAATAATAATCATGATGACTTGCTCCCCCTTAAACGGGTCATATATAAACTTCGAAAAACAATGAGATAGTGATCCATGCCAACGAAAAAGCATTTGCATAGCCTCCATGTTTGTAACTAGTGTGCTAGACTAGATGATAGAATCATACAGAATACAGGTGTGGTGATTTTAGGAGTGTGGTAGGTGTAAACAGAGAGTGTGCTTGTGTTTTCGCCTGTTAAAAAAAGCATCCACATATGTTACTAGGGTGTCAGCAGCCGACGTTTATTGTTGATTTCAATACATGTTCAGGACATTAATATACCAAAGAGTGACTTTTCACGCAAAATGAAGAAAATGTCGGTTTTTTTATGATGCTAAGCCTTTTAAAAAACAATCTATAACTATGAAAGTTAACGTGTTTATCTAATATTGGGATTCAGTATAGGAATGCTTTGATCCCCTTAAATTTCACAAGAACTTGATGAATAAAACATGCTTTTCTTTTTGCAGAATATGGTAGGAGTTCAGGCGAGCCTTCCTTGTACCTGGTCATTTGGGGGTAATGAGTATGTTTTGAGAGGACAGTGTCGTAACTTTCCATGCTTGAGTGATTCAAGTTTAGTCCTTCTGGCAGTAAATCAGTATTTTTTCAGAGGCAGTATGTTGTACATGGGTCTCGTATAGGTAAACGTTGGCATCATATTTGCTCTAGTAAGATCGATGATGATGCAAATAGAAATGAATCCGGTGCAAATGACGATGAGCCTTCTGATGGTGAAACTGAATCAGTAAGAAGACACTTCCTCTTTCACTTTTTGTAGCCTCTAAAAATAGATTCACGTTAAATAAAGATGATGTAACAAATTACAAATCAGTCTGCCTGAGTTCCTTTATCTAATAAGCACGAGAACCCGTCACCGGAAAACTCAAGGGCCCACCATTACCCAGTCAACCAATGGTATTGTGGTTTTTAGCCAGTTTGTGATAATAGAACTGCCATTATATGAGCCATCTTCTGAAAATTTGAGGGCATAGGAATACAATCCCCAGGCATTGAATAATATTTTCACTTCCTCTAGTAGAGTTTGTTTTTGCACCTTGTTATTCACTTCCATTCTGTGTTATATACACATACATACATAGATACATATCTTAGCTGCAAAGATTAACCTTCAGTTTACAGGTCAACAATGAAAGCTTGAGAGAAAATCTGGAAAGAATTATCGGTGCAGATGATTCTGCTTTTTCTGGTATTGATTTGGCAACACTTATTAGGAAGAAAGATGGGCGATCATATGATGTTCAACTTATAAAGAAGGTATAAGCTTTTTTTATAATCTTTCTTTATTTCAAAAGAGTTTCAGGATTTAAAATTTATCATTCTTGTTTAACAACAGTTTAACTTATTAATCCAATATGCTGCAGGAATTCATGGGTAAAAATCTCCTTGCAATGAATGTCATGTGGAAGTACATGGAGCAGGTGAGCTACTTCTTGTCTTTGAAGTTTATGGTTCCACATTGAGCAAGGATATGTTGCATATTAAATCAACAGACGCCTCATGATATGTTGCTTATTATTTGTCTGACAGAGATCTTTTCCTCTGACTGAAGAAGAGTACTTGTTGAGGCTTGATGACGTGGCAAATACATTGAAATGCTGGGGAGCTGTGTCTCATATTCGGAACAGCCTGGAAAAGCTGAAAGAACGGCCTCGAATCGGAAAGGTATGTTTATTTTCTTATTTCTTATGGGTCGGGTCTGTCATTTTGTTTTTAGCTAGTTTTTGCATTTTACTCATTTTGACCCGTTATCAATATACAACCCAAGTTACCCATATAGTCGCAAATGGGTAGAAATTGCCACTTTTACATATGACCATTGAACTCTTTTTTGTAAAAAATGCAACCATTTCATTTTCGTTCTTTTTTTTTTTTTTTTTTTTTTTTTTTTTTTTTTTGCAACAATTGCAACATTCAAACTCTATGTATCCATCCATTAACAGTTATTAACACTATTTGTCAAATTTATTCAAGTCACATCTTAAGTATGTTAACTAAGCGGAGCTTAAGTAATTTAGTTATCAATTAGTCACTCATTAGATTTGTGACAAATCAAACATTGTGGTTGGCATTGCATTTGAAAGTGATAATGCGTGGGGTTTTAAAATGCGCACCCCTGAGGCGCGCCTAGGCTAAATTTATATTTTTACCAAATTGATTTAAATTAATCTACTATGTCATAGATTGTAAAATAGTTTTTAACTAAATGATTTTAAATACTTCACATAAAAAACCAAAAAAATAAATTCATATTAAAGAGGTAAAATAGTAATATGTAAATTTTATTAAAAGAACAAAGCCTTGCTTAAGACCCTAAAACACTTGAGCCGACCCTAACAATGTATAGTTGTTTCAGTGTTTGGCGGACTTTTAAAGGGTTTGCATATAAACTGATCAAAAAAAATCACACAATCATACTAGTTTCAGAAACCCAACACTGAAACAGATTGTTTGTACTTGAAAATTCATGCCAAACACCCGTTAACTTTTTATTAAGATCTATTTAATACATACGCACACAACTTAAAACGAGCCATGTCATCATTCAGGCGGTCAGCATCTTTATAGACATGGATGAGACGGGAGGGCGCACAAATGAATGGATATACAAGTAGATAACATTTTAAACAGGCCATACATGAATATAGTGATCCTGAAAGCCAGAAGAATACAAGGTAATGGAGGGATGATGTTTATATATTTTTCTTGAGTCTTTGTATATTTTAAATTTAAGGTAAGAAGCAATGCGATTCTGTTATATTCTTTGTAACTAATATATCCTCTCTCGTGTTCAATCTAAGTGATCATACGATTGTTACGAGTTTGATAACAGATTTAATGGCCAGTACAAATTTCCACAAAACGTTATGTGTAACTCAGTCTTTCGTTCTTTCTTTTTCACCTATTCTTGCAAGGTAGTGTTTGAATTGCTATTGTAATCTAACTATTCATCGACATGGTGATTTCTATTGAAATACCTTCGCCGAATCTCACATCCGAGAGACATGGGTTCCTAAGGTACGTGATATGTCTAGCCTTAAGTAACATCAATGCCTTTTGGACATTTTGCTTTTGACGAAAAAAAGTTTCAATAGTTGAGTGTACTTAAGTGAGAGTAGTATGATAACATCCCCAGGGAATCTCAACACATCACCATGTTTTGATCATTAGAACTCTAAAGAATTTTTCTACGGTCACTTAAAATAACCAAAAGTGACCAAGTTTCAATAATAATTTATTCTTTACGATCAAGAAAATATATGTTGGCTACAAACTATGCATATACCGAGTCATGATTATGCAAGTATTGTAATTAAGTTTTTGAGTTATATTCTCTTGGCTGTCAATAAAGTTCTTCGGTGTTATCCAGTTCTTATGTTCTATCCGATTTGGGATTGAATACATATAGTGTAATCATATTAATGATGTCTTAATTTAATTATGTTAAAAGCTAAACAACTTATAACTAACTTTCTTTTCTCTTTTCCCTGTCATGTTAGTGTCACATACGGTGTATATCAGTTTGAAAATGCATTATATACGTATTAAAAAAAATTGTGGCTCACTAGTCAATCGAGTAACTCAAAATACATTGGTGAGCTCTTATAATCAAATCAAATAAACATAATAAATTGGAGAGCTCTTGATGATCAATCAGATGACATTGGTTGGAATGAGGAAAGGATAACCATCACATAGATTGTTGGAAATTTTAGTGAAAAATATGTTTTTTAATTGTTTTGAACATTAATAGTTATTTATATTTGTGAATACAATAGTTATTTATTAGTGAGTTTGTATTCTTCTTTGTGAGATGATTACAACGAATTAAACCGTGTCCAAAATGGAGCTAAGACAAATGGAGCTAAGACAAATGAGATTCGATGCTCAAATTGATAGAATAAGTGAAAGTGGTTGGCTTTGTCCCACACAATGGCGGAGCTTGACCACTCCCGAAGGGGGGGGGTCGAAAATAATTTTTATTAGAGGGGGCGAATTCGAGTTTTATATGAAAATTACACTACCGAGCCAAAAATTTACACTACCGACTAAAGTTTAACACTACCGACGAAAAAAAGAGGGGGGGCGGCGCCCCCCCCCCCCCCCCCCCCCGGTCCTAACTATGCTCCGCCAATGGTCCCACATTAGTTGTTTGATAATTTAACCTTGAAGTGATGAAGTATATAAGGGGTTTTTGTCCCACAATAAAAGACTGCGAGATCTTCGGAATGAATTTCTTAATGAACTCTAAGTAAAAGATTAACTCAGTATTGATAACAAGACTTTTAGCATGTATTTTGAAACTGTTACATGCTCTTACATTATATATAAGGAAAGGATATGTTTCTTTGTGTAGTGTGAGAATTTTGATGATTTACAAAAACCACACTACTCAAAACAAAAGCAGAATACTCCTACTTTTATCTTCTAGATCATTATCTTCTTATTGTTCTATATCTTCAGACACTTCTTATCCAATGTGACTTTGAGTGTGATGACATTTTCGGCAGTACAAACATACTGTTTTGATTGTTATATCCTGGGGACAAGATGCATTCGTTCGAGAAGATACGTGAAATCGATTTAAGAGACGCTGTTGAAACCACTCAACCTTTTTACTTCGTTGATTGTGCAGTCATAGGTGAAATGGTGAAGAATCTTGCGGTTTCAAGATTCAAGTGAAGGAAGTTTATCTAAAGACTACGGTTTGAATTGGTTTCAATTCATGTAAAGTATGTTATTTGGTATATTCGGTTTGTATGCGGTATTACAATTTTGTAATTTCCATCAATAATGTTATTATTATTTTATGATTTATTAATAAAAGTGAACTTGTGTCCTACATAGATGTCTTCTAGAAACCAAGGTTCAATCCTCCATGGGTGCATTTTGTGATGGCCAGCCCATGAACGATGGTCATACCGTTAAAAATTTACGTAAGTAGCGTAGCAATGCACCTACGCTACCTCTAACGTTGTATAGCCCGCATTGCTTCATACGTCTTTGGCCGATTAATAATTCCAAAAACACTCAAAAATTAGATATACCTTCTTGGACTAATCAATTTATTATACATCTATGTATGTATGTATCTACCGATGGGACCAAGTAAATAAATCTATATATTTATTTATTTTGTTATGTCTTCTAGAACAGAAGAATGTTGATTCAAATCTTTACCAAACTATATGAATGGAAGTTTTGACCATAGTAATAGCTTAGGAAGCTTAGGAAGCTTCTAAATATTGACATCAGTGGTGACCAACTAGAGGTGAGAGAAGAGTAATCAATTACCTAAGCTTTAGAAAAGTTGCAATTGAACCCTGTGGTTTCAGAACATACTTCAAGAATCATGAGTATCATCCGAAATTTAAGTTCATGGGTTCAATCACTAGGAAAAACCTGCTGTACAAAGTGAAGGATAAGATTACATACATCAGATTACGAAATGATCCAGCTCTTCCCGGTCATATGTAAACGGGAGCTAAGTCAAACACAAAGTATGTTTTATGTGTGTTATTTGAAATTGCCATCAAATTGTTTGGTCAAATTGATGTTAAAGTTCTACTTTAACACCGGGCCAACTCAAAATCAAAGCTAGTAAGCTAGGGCTCTGGATCCCTAATTTTAAAGGGCCTTTAAATTTTATATATTATGTTTATATATGCAAAAAATTGACTGGGTTAAACATTTTATTAATTTAGTTTGGCTTCAATCCAATAAAATTTACCATTTCTCCCCTCAAGATATTAAAAATTAATTTAAAAAAAACACACACAACTGTGATTTGTTCTGTCAAGCGGTAATTTCAAACACATGTTTGGGAGTGCTCTCTGAATCTAGTTCTCAAGAACAATTTTTTTACCAATTCTAGATTCTAATTTTTGAGTTTAAATCTGATTTGTGTTGTTGAATGTTATTGTATTACTGTTACCTCTCTTGGTCTAATTCTCTGTTAATGTTTAAATTTTAATTTACAAGTCATATGGTTACTTCTTAATAAATTAGTTTTGAATCTAATTTTTGAATATCTACAAAGTTACTCTTTGTATTAAGTGAATTAGATTTAAATCTAGTGAATTTGATTTCTAGTGAATTAGATTTGATTCTAGTGAATTAGATTGAATCTAGTGAATTAGATTTGAATCTAGTAAATTAGTTTGCACTCATATGTTTAGTGTAATATATAATATTTCTTGTTTAATAGAAATTTGTACTCGCATCTATCATATATAAGTATAATGTCGACTCAAATGGCAAAATAAGCAAAAACAAGAAGTCGATATGGAATTACAAAATAGTCTTTGTCAAATTACGAAAATAAAAAAATTAATTTCGCCAATTATAACCATTTTAATTTATTGGTTTTGGTCCCAACTCGGATAGAAAAGAATAACTTATTATGTGAACTTGGAAAGGATCTCGTTTTTCTGGTTCGTTTAGGGCCTCCAAAATCGTTGAGACGACACTGTTTCGACAAAAATCCACAATAATAGAATGTGCAAGCGGCAACTATAATGCTTTATTTCTTTGACAAAGTCTCTTGTGTGCCTAATGGATAATAACTGCATTATGCATGATTTCATAGACTTATGAGTACATATTAGTAAAGCTGGTGATCAATATAACCAGAAGAAATATATATGGTTTATTATGCACCTACTTTTGTCCGGCCTTAACTTTACAACTACTTTTAACGAGCGATTTCAGTAAAACTAAACACTTTGAAACAATGATCTTTTTTAGATTGCTTTATGGTTGAACCTATTGAAAGCGAGACCAATCTAATACCAACTGATCACTAGTAGACACGTACTCGATCTCTCTTTCCGTCACGTTATGTTAATAGGTCTAAAAGTTATCCGGTCTTGAACTGGTATAAACCTCTAATTGCAGGTCTAGATATCTACATTAATTACTTAGCACGTAAAAAATGTTCAGAAGTTACCAGGACAAAAAACAGAAAGTAGTGAAAACAAACTTTAAGACGATGAAAGTTTGTTTTTGACTTAGAAACAAAGCATACAAATTTGTATATTTATAAAGCACGTGTGGTTTAAATTGATACAATTTAGTAAATTATATGGGTCAAGCTAAGGCTGCCACCTGTTTGATCCGAAATGTGAATTATATCTTAGTTTTATGGCATTGACAAAAGAGTAAATTACGCTTTTCGTCCCTATGGTTTGGTGGTTATAACCATTTTCATCCAATAGTTTAAAAACGCTCGGTTTAACCACTGTGGTTTAAAATCTGTCACAATTAAGTCCAAACCGTTAACTCCATCCGATTTCTCGTTAATTTTTTTGAAAAAGACGAAAATACCCTTGAACTAAAATTGTTATTATATTACAAATAAACATTATGTGGGTCCCACTCCACCCCACTATACCTTAACCCACTTTTTTTTTTCCTTTGACCACATCCGAATAATCTTCTGCATCCATCATCATCAACAAATCACCACCACCCACCAGAAGTCCAGAACACACCAGAGGCCCACAACCACCTGCGACATCATAAGTTGATAACCACCAACCACCACCATCACCATCAGCCACCACCATCACCACCGATTGTTCAAGTCGCCAGTCTTGATTCTAATCGGGGAAAGTTAAGATGGGTGGCGGGTTCTCAAATCTCACCCACCGGTCCACCACCACGGGCACCCCCACAGTCCCTCCGACACCATCTTCATCTTTATCATCCGCACAACTACCATTGCAACCAAATCGACCTAGATTGATGGTGGCAAGTGTGGATATCTGGGTTTTTACTATTGGGTTTTTTCTAACAAATCAACCTAGATTGATGGTGGCAAGTGTGGAGATCTGAGGCAGATCGAAGGAAGTTTACGGTGGGTTTTGCTGTTGTGTTCTTCCTTGAACAGATCGACTCCTAAGGCGGATTTATGCTTCGATTAATGTTTGATTTTGGTGACCGATTGTTATGACTG
This sequence comes from Flaveria linearis, assembly GCA_024085815.1. NCBI lineage: Eukaryota > Viridiplantae > Streptophyta > Magnoliopsida > Asterales > Asteraceae > Flaveria > Flaveria linearis. The sequence goes on along the minus strand of CM044008.1, from coordinate 8,722,044 downwards.
TTAGTGATGGTTGGATTAGGGTTCAAATTTCAGATGTGATGGTGAATTGTAGTTGTGGAAAGTAGCCGGAGACGGTGGTGTTGACGGTGGCGGAGGGGGATTTGTGTCGCCGGTGACGGTGAGAATGGGGGAAGAACTCACGGAGAAGATTACTTGAAAACGGAGCTCCGTTATCAAACGGGTTAGTATCCAAACCCGATAACCCGCTTATTCTGGCTAATTATGCTCAGTTCCTCTACCTATTTCGTCAAGATCACAAAAGGTACTTTTAATAATCAGGAGATGAGCATGATTGATTGAATTGATGATATGAATGGAGGATGAATTTGGGGTTTTTTGATAGTTTGTTGTTAGAGAGAGGGTGTGTAGGGTGAAGAGTGTGAGATTATGTTTGTGTGTTTTAATGGTGGAATTGGTGTAGAGTTTGCTTTTGGGGTTTGGGAAGATCACGGGGTGGTTCGTTTGGTAGGGGTGACAAGGATCTGCACATCGGAGAAGCTCGGCAGTTGGCGTGGGAGAACGTGGTGATGGAGGCGAAGGCGATGGTGGCGGTAATGGCAGTGGTGGTGATGGAGGGGGAATAAAGGGTTGTGAAGAGGATGAAGGGAGAGAGTGAGTGTGTGTAAGTAACAATTTAAGTCCAAGGGTATTTTTGTCTTTTACATACACTTAACAGAAAAGTTAGATGAGAGTTAGTGTCTTGGACTTGATTGTAACATATTTTAAACCACAGTGGTTAAATCGGGCGTTTTTAAACTATTGGATGAAAAGCGTTATAACCATCAAACCACAGGGACGAAAAGCGTAATTTACTCTTGACAAAATAAATAGTCAGGGTATAAAAGAACTTTTTTTAACGGTAAATGTACGACCCTGCTTCGGAGGATAAGTGTATTTTAATCAGGCTCATCTATCCGTTTCTTAGCCAGGACCGCACCTCCAACCCCCTCAGGAGGAAACCCATTGCTTAGAAAATCCTCTGGCTCAACTCTGAACAGAATGAGACTTGAACCCATGACCTTCCTTTATTTACATATCATGAGTACCTTACTTTAACCGTTAGACTAAAGATGAACTTGGTGGGCAAAATGAATTATTGTCCATCCACTATGCTCCCCAAATTGTATTTGGTTTTATTGATTTTCAGAAGCAACTTTAGTGTCATTTGGATAGAATTAATCTATTTGGACATTCGAAATTAAGTTTTTATATTTTTTTATATCTATCATTGAAGTTTTTAATTATTTATTTATGATTTTATTAGAACATAAATTATCTGCTAGTTCTTAATATTTTACGATGCAGTTACTTTTGTCTATATTTTAATGTAAAATTAATAAAATAATCGACACATATTCATACCGTTACGGTTGTCAAATGGTTCAAGTGCTAGTGTTGTTTATATAAGAAAGATCATTTTGTATACGCTCATGGTTTTATTCAACCATTCTAATGTTTCAGTAATCAATATTTTTTTTCCTTTTAACTTAGTAAATGACTTTCTTCATAATTGCAAAGATGTTGAGTAATAAATTTGATAATTTTGGTGTTCAAAGAATTGAGCCTAAATAACAACATAACAAAACTTAATAACCATTTCCCTCACGCCCATAGTAATTAATATACCATATGAATCTAAAAGTTGGTAACACTGAATTTAAATAAAAGAAAAATATTCCATAAGTGACCCAATCCCATACCCAAAAGACACTTATCCATACTAAATCTTTTTTAATGATAAGAACAACCTTAAGTTGATGTGTATGCATGGATGTACAAAAGCTTTTTTTTTTATATAAGCTCACTAGCTTATGTATTAGTTAAAAAGTGAACGAAGTTGAAATAATTAAAGATAGAAAAATAAGGAGTATCTAAGATTTTCCAATCTTAAGAATATATTAAAGATATAGTTTGATTAGAATTTGCATTATCATCGTGTGTAGTTAGTCAATAATACATATATACCCAATCGAATTTTTATTATCTTGTATGGTATTACTTATTAGAGTCTTGAGTTTATTGTTTTTTTTATTTTTCTATGTACATCATATAAACATGTGTAGATATAATAAAAAACGAGGCTAAAATAAATAAATAAATCCAACATGAGGTTAAATAACAATTTTATATATCACAATTAAAACAACTAATACATCTAGTTAAACAATTATCATAGTTCCCCACTTAAAATTGAGTCAAGCTATACATTATACATATATTTTATACATCTATGCATATAATTATAAACATGTGTGTTTATAAACACAGAAAGAACATCTAAGGTTAAAGCACAAAAAAAACATTCCCGAAACTAGAACTGTATGTAACCCAAAACCAATCTGACTAAGGAACCAGATAGGAACTGACATAATCTGCTGGTTTGAGATTGCTTAAAACACCCTCCTTTTAAACCAGTTAAGAGCATTCATAATCGGTTCTTTAAAAAGAAGTTAGTGTATTCCCTATATTATATGGTATGATTATAAGTGGTTGTTCATTGAATAAAAGAGAAAATGTTACTCTTCAATCTGTATTTTAGGGAATCACTCTTCAAATGCTTACAATTTTTTTAATATATTTTAAGTGGTTGTGAGTGTAAAAGAGAGAAAATAATAATTATAAATGCATAAAAAGTATTATTTTATTGAAAATGAGTGAAAATTTAGTTATCTTTAATGTAATAATACAAATGGAGATGAAGAATGGATGTGAATGCTCTAAAACTAAACCGAACCGGTTTAAAACCAAAACCAATGATTTCATGACCGGATCGGATCGGCCGGTCCGACCGGATTCAGTTGGGCCACCGGTCCGACCCACCCCAATCGTTTCTTTCTTCAAGAACCGGCCGGTTCGAACCGGTTCGGCGGTTGAAACGGGAACTGGTTCAGACCGGATTTTCCATTTTTTAAAATTTTTTATTTTAATAGGTTTAACAGGTAGGTCGGACGATGAATTTAGTGTTGGATTATAACTATTATTGAGTTTTATATATAACTATAAAATATACATATAAAATACTTATATTGAATTATATATATAACTATAATATATACATATAGATATAATTATGACAATATTCGATTCTTAAATCCGATCTGACCGGTACGATCAGTCGACCAGTAACACGTACGGTTCGCTGTCCGATCCGGACCGATCATTTTCCAAAAAACCAGTTTTTTAACTCATTTAAATCCGGTTCACGTGCAAAACAAGCGATATGTACACGTTTAAACATGGTAACAACCATTGGGACCCAAAGTACACGTTTTCTACAGCAGCCGCCTGCAACGACATACAAATAAACACATTTTTTGTAATTTTGTTTGACCCATGCATATAAACCTCCACTTTTACCAACCAATGAACCCACACCAAATAAACATAAAACACTTCATTTTCAATCCCTTTATTAAATAGCCTTCTATCTCCCTCATTCAACTTTCTTACCATTTAAAATACACAAGATCGATCGATATGAGATTGATCATGTGTGTTTGTGTTGAAGAAGAACGAGAGCTCCGGAGACGAGCTGCGAGCGGGCTGTGTCCGCACTGCCAAGGCAAGGTTGTGGCGGTTGATGTGGAGAGCAAATGGAAGTTTTGCTGCATCCCGATTTCGTGTGTGGACAAACGAAAGTATTTTTGCACGTTGTGTTCGCGGCGTTTGGTGTTGTATGATTATTGTTAGTGGACCGCGGTGTGACTGTGAGCCTGTGAGGTGAACCATAAGTAGTGTTGGTGATCATAGTTGTGGATTTGATTAGGTAGGAGTTGAGGAAGAAGGTCTTTTGTTTGTGTATGTACAGGCATGAAACCGCATGCTGATGATGAAATCATCGAGTTGTCGGGTTTTGTTTAGTTCGATTGTTTGAGTTATTGTCACTGGTGTCAAGATGGACGGGTTGGGTGATGAATCTAATTGAGTTTGTTGTATATTGCTGGTTGAGATATGACGGGCCGGATTGGGTTAACTGAAGTTTTGTAATTTGTAATTTTTGTAATTCTCTGGATGAATATCTGGATTGTGTAAGAAAGCACTTTAGTAGATTAAAGTGTCTTGTGTGCACACGAAATCAATAATTGAATAAGACATAGTGTTTTTTTAAAAAAACGAGATGTTGTTTTATGTAAGAAATGAAGTTGTGAAAGTTGTTAAAACAAACCAAATGCATCTCTTATATAGGAAGGGACCACTACAGTGTTTCAATTGGTGGTTAGCAGTTGGTGATTATAATTGTTGGTAGTTAACAGTTAAGGAAGTAGAAAATACTTCAAGTTATGCCGATCTCATTTGCTACCAATACTAATTTCGGCGCTGCTTATCAAGTTGCAACTGAAGCTCATAGTTGATCGGTTGTTGTGGAACAACCGATAGTAACTACTATTTTATCAGTTCTTTCTGATCATCAATTTATGCAGTTTTTCATCAATCATGCAAATCTAAAGAGACGTTTTAAAATGGTGTTCCGTTGGAACATCCGTAGTCTAGGAGATCGTTATAGCAGTCTTGATTATGTACCACATCTCCTAGCTCGTATAAATGTTTACTATAATATCTTGTTTGGTTTTAAGAAAACCCAATTAGATCACAATGACATTAACGACACTAAAATCACCGACAATTAAACCCAAAATTTCTTTGTAAGTAATTAATATGTTGACTATGTATTTGAATTGAAAGCTTTAGGAAGTTGCATGCAAAGAAAATAGACCTTAGACAACTTTCAAACTCATTTACCCATTTGACGAATTTGAGATAAACCACAAACTAGCCAAACCGAGCCATTCATAAGTAAATGGATACGAATTGTCACCTGCTCACCTTTATATCATATATAAGCGTGTCTACATGAATGTGTGTGTCTCCATGTATGTATATTAATTGCTTATGAAATCATAAATGGATGTATAACAATCATCCAAAAGTATTTTGTTTTAGTGCTGTTGGATCAGAGGGCTGGTTACTCTTTAGAAAACACTACAAGCAATCCCAGAATACCTATTAGAATATACTGCATCATCACATACAACCACAGAATCAGTAAGTATAAGAATCTTGCTGTAAACACTTGCACAGTACAAACACACTATTATATTGTATGATCTTGATTCACAAGTGATCAATATGACCAATTTGTTGACCATCAAAATAAGTCAACTTACTAGTATATTACTTATAAAAACAAAAGGGAGAGTGTTTATTTGCCCTTTTATTGTTGAAAAAAAATTATTCTTGGTTGCCCTTATATTAGGTTTACCTAATTTACGATTAAAAAATTAATTCTTTTTACTAAAGGTCTTACCTTTATATCTATCTTTAAGAATGTACCAAGCTTTTTGAGTGTTTGGATGAAGAAAAGTACATATGGGTATTTGTTTAGAGAATAAGTTGTTTTCAATAAGCAGTTTAAGATAAAGCATATTTTATAATTGATTATTCCGGTGCACTCAAAATTGAAAGTTTAGCCTTAAGATGGAATAAGTTGCACCCAATAAGTTGATTATCTGCTTAAAAGCTTATGTATGATCCAGGCACAATGACACTTTGACAGAGACAAAACGGTCAAGTCACTTTTTACTGCAGTTTAGAGATAAATGACAATGAGAGCTAGGAAAAGAGAGAGTATCAAAGACAAACCTTGACGAGGGGCTGTTCGGTCAGTATGATCGTCACCCAACCAACATAGGGTAAAAATCTGTAATAGAAAATGATATAATAGTGATTTTGTTTGATTTTATGTTACCTTTGAGTGAGGGAGCAGACGCATGAGCAAATATGTTGACTAAAAGTCAACAAGTTATTGTAGATGTTAAGATATAGTTAATTTACCCAATCGCCCTCCCGGTGATATGATTCTGTTTCAACCACATCTGACCAGGGGCATACAAAAACATGTCATCTCCAAAATTATTGTTGTCTCCTAATAACATCCAAGATAATTTCTTTTCAGAAAAAACTTAACAGTAACTTTCTAAAGGTGCCTGAATATAAAAAGTAAAGTAAGACCAAATATAAAATTAGCAAATGACATTCTACCGTGTCCATGAATCATATGTTATGACTGATATATGCATTACCTTTGTAAGGACATCAACTTCTCCAGTATTTTGATGCTCATGAACCTATTACAGAAATATATTGAAGGTAAGATAAACATCCAAGCTCAAAGTGGTTTTACACTTTTACTAACCTAAAAATCTCTAAATCAACTTAAAACCATGTGGAAGACTGTAAGTTATGAAGTCACTTGATTAAAATAATATAACTTTTTGAAAGGTGCCTATTTAATTAGACAACAATTTCATTCACAAGTGACTTGTTTTTTTTTTCTAACAAAATTCTTTTCGAGACAGCACTATATGTCTATATGTAAAAGTAGTTCATTTTCAAAACTTCTAAGGACACTTTTATAACCTAGTGACTAACTTTGTGGTCGCATGTTATAACCATAACATATATGTTGAAACAAAAGTTCGATCTAACCAGCTCCATTTCTTTCCAATGGCAACCATTAGTATCGACTTTCGATGTAAATTATTGGATATAGTGGCTATAAAGTCAAAAAAGGGGGCTCAAATACCTTAATTGCCCTGTGAACTATTGGAATTTCATGTCCCTGTGTTCAAACAAATAAGAGTATGAATACACATTGAAAATCAACTCTAAAATATCATCAGAACCAGTGATGCTACATATTAAAATAGCTGCAAAGAACTGTATTGAAAAGAACAATACTTGTATGTGATAAAGAACAAAAGAATATCTTCAAATTCAATTGTTAGCAAGTAGCAATACATGCTGAAGTTAACAATACCACATATGTGCATATGATATGTCAAATCAATGCACAATTGTGTTTTTTATGTAATTTTTTGCTATATCTTCATTGTCAGGTAATAAGTAGACAATCTGAAACGATCAATAGACATTATTTACTGAAGTTTCTGGTTTAGGTCCCAAGATACCTCAATGTTCTTGCACGTAAATAAGCACAGTTTTGCTTAGCCAAGGAATCTAATATTACAGTTATCAATTTCAAACAAAGTTGATGATAGAAGCTCTTTAATATTACTTATATAAATTCTTAAAAGCTTACATATTGAATTGAATCAAAGACTGAAAAAAAGAGAGAACAGAGCTAAGAAACTCACATCAACATTGAACGACAAAATATATCCTACGCGAATTGGGTCCTTGCTCATATGCATAAACAGAATATCACCCTACAACACATTTCACAATTGTCAATAACAAAACTAAAATTTCCTCAGAAGCACAATGATTGCTCATACTTTGTTAACACACAAAGCAAACTTGATTATTAGATTTCAATATCAACACCTTGGTTGTATCTAAATGCAAAACATTACTTCATTGGATTATATTATAAACCCACCCACTTACTCTCTTAAATCCAGGTTCCATGCTCCCAGATAGCACAACAACAATAGGTGCTTCACTTCCGTAATACACATTAGTCCTTTCCATATCATCAATGCCGATGTAATAACCATACCTGAAAAGCATAGTGCACAAACGATTCATAACCTAAAACAAAACTCAAAATCACAACTATGAAACAAATCAAAACACTGCACGATCAAATCTCTGCACAATCAACCTCAATACTAACAGGTACGCATGGATTCAATGTTCCAGCTTCCAAACTCCATTATTTCATTATACATAAAGCAATTAACAAACATGATCAACAAATCAAGCAAGTGAACTACATACTGAACTGAACAACATATGAAGATCTACAATTTTCGCATCAGAACTGAATTAATCAGTACAGATTCATAAAGAAATAGTTACAATAACAACTAACAACTACAAATCACCACCAAATTGAAAGTTTCAAAAGAATTTCAGTAAATCTAGAGAAAATCAATTAAATGTTTAAACAGAAGATTGACAAACCCATGGTTACGACTTAAGTAATCGGTCTTCTGAACTGCAAGTCTGCAACGATTCTTAACCTAAAGCACAACTAGAAATCACAATTACAAATCAAATCAAAACATCATACGATCAAATCTCTACACAATCAACCTCAATACTAACAGTTACACATGAATTCAATGTTCCACCTTCCAAATTCCATTTATTCATCATACAGCAAGTAACAAACATAATCAACAAATCAAGCAAGCGAACTACACACTGAACTGAACAACATACGAAGATCTACAACTTTCACATCAAAACTGAACCAATCGGTACAGATTCATGAGCAAATAGCTCCAATAACAACTAACAACTACGAATCACCACCAAATCGAAAATTTCAAAAGAATTTCAGTAAATCTCGACGAAATCAATTGAATGTTTAAACAAATGATTGACAAACCCATGGTTATGAGTTGAGTGATCGGTCTTCTGAACTGCAACGATTTGATGGTATTGATTTGCTCTGTTGCAAACTTCATCGTTCTGAATTGGGAAATGTGGAAGGGCTCATGCACCCGTTACCCCCAACTTACCGGCAAATTGTGAGAATATATTTAATTCAATATTATTTTGAAAATAATATTTTAAAATAATTAAAACTAACATTAATAAACTAAATAAATGAACGACTCACAATCTTAAATCACTGTTCATCCCCATGGTTTTTTAATATGAAAAATGTTTAAATACAAAGTGTATTTTTTGCTATAAAGTGTAAGAAGTCATAAAAAGTCATAAAAAAATTAATCTCACAATTTAAATCGAATTTCAAAAAAGTAATTCCAAGCTTTTGTTCCCCTAGCTGTACTCGCGAAAAAAAATACACAAAAGATAAAAAAATAAAAAAATTAAAGTTTTTTTTTTGTGTCATTTATAAAAGACACAATAAAGTCATTGTGTCATTATGAAAGACACAATGACGCTATAGTGTTATTATGAAAGACACAATGACAACACAATGACATTACTGTGCATAAAAAGGTATAATAATTTTTTTATTTATTTCTGAAAGATGACAACGAGAGGAACAGAGACTTAGAAGTATTTTTTTGAAATTCGATTTAGATTGTGAGATATAATTTTTGTGACTTTTAACCTCATTGTGTTTTTCTCACACTGTATAGAAAAATACACTTTATAGAAATAATCTCATCCTTTTAATATATGGATAAACATTATTTTGAAAATAATATTTTAAAATAGTTAAAACTAACATTATAAATTATAAACTAAATAATGAACGACTCACAATCTTAAAATCACTGTTCATCCCCATGGTTTTTTAATATATAGAGGATAAACATTATTTTAAAAATAATATTTTAAAATAGTTAAACTAACATTATAAATTATAAACTAAATAATGAACGACTCACAATCTTAAAATCAGTGTTCATCCCCATGGTTTTTTGATATATAGATAATGATATCTAATTGATTTAAAGTTGGAGATCTCCATTCATCGTCGTAAATATAAGGTTTGTCTACATCTCACTTTCTCTGGTCGTTAATGATTTGGTTATTGATGATATTTATTAGATTTGGTTACGGATATGGTTATGATGTATATATATTATACAAAAAATAAGATGGTTTTATTATAGATATGTGGTTGTTATGAAAGTTTATCAAATTTGTTTTAGAGAACATTGTTTCTTTAAAATCGGAGCTAATGTTTTGTTGTGAACGGTCGTTTGTAATATACTTGAGATCGATACGTTATAATCTTGAATGAAGTCATATCAAAGTTCATTTAATAAACGAGTTCAAGCATAGTATCCTAAACTTGACTGCAACTAGGGTTACATCTTGCTCTTTCAGTACCCTCTTTTTGTACCCTCTTTTTGTACCCTCTTTTTGCTTTTGTTCTTCTTGGTTCACCCTAAAGTTTATATAAAATCATGAGAGTTTCATATTAACTAGCCTTGATTAACTCAATAATTCTTTGAGTTATGGATTTTGGTTTTTTATGACTTATCAATGCGGGTGGTATCTAAGAAATGTAATCTTCCTTGCTATTTTTTAAAGCTAGAGATCGACTTTATGCATAGCCGAGACGAAGTAGCAGAAGTTATCGGATCATAATTGTGTTATGCATAAAAATGGATGTGGAATACTGGAATAGACTTCTTTTACGTGATTGAAAACACTAGATGTGTTAGAAAACAATTGGCTATTACTATTTACTTGTAACCAACGAAGAGGGTTGTTGTAACACCCCAACCCGGAGAGGCTGACGTGTCACTATTACAGATATCAAATCAAAAACCAAATCCATAATATAAAGAGATAATTTCAAGCAAACCAGATAATCCGAAAGAACCTAATTAAGTTATTCATTACATCAAATAAAGAAAATACAATTTTGATCTTCAACCACTCTTCACTGATTTTCCGGAATACCCTGATTACCTACAATCAAATAAGAAAACACCACAAAAGAAAATACGGCTGAGCCAAAAGTTGCTCAGTGACGGAAAGAACAATAGTAATGATACGAAGCATAAAATACTGATATCTGATACTGAACTGATCATATGGTATTGAAAACGGAAATCTGAATCTGAACATATAATACTGATACTGAACTGATCTACACGACGCGTATATACAAACAAAATAAGTCGTGTAATATAAGAAGTACCCAGAGCCGAAACTGAACTGATAAGTACATAGCTAGCTAGACTATGCACCAATGAGATGGTGTGTGGGCGTACACACATGATTCCATCCCCCGGAACTGAACGGAACTGAACTGAACTGAACTGAACTAGGATCGATCCATCCGCCTCCCAGATATTATGGCCAAAGTACTACCTGAGTACTAACGTGTTAACGGAGACGCCGTGAACTATTTATTACACACCGTCATTAAAAGTGTCACATCATTAACGCCACAATGACATGTCGGAGAGCTCAGGTAACAGAGTATCAAATCAAATGGTAGTACAACTACCAACATATAACGTATCAATAGAACATTTATAGGAACATGCAATAATGAGCACAAACTTATAAAATATATATTGCATGCTGTAAGCCTTCAACAAGTAAAATTAATAAGTCGAACGAGTCATAGCATAACAAATAATGTTAGACGACTAGTAAATACCAAAGGCCAAACGAGTCATATTAACGGAAACATGGTATCAAAATCTGTACTACGAAGTAACAGAACAGAATTTATACTATGATAAAGGTAACCAAGAATCCGTACCTTATACACGAATGACAATAATCAGAAACAAGGTCTAGGCTCGGTTAACGCCGCGAGAACCTACGATATTGTAATTCGAGATATAGTTTAGATTTTCTTATTTTAAATTGGAAAAATTCCAGTTCTGCCCCTGTCTTTCCGCACTCGCTAAAAATACTAAACGACGCTTAAAAATTCTGAAAATCTCCAGTTTACTAGATTAGTGATTTCTAAACAACTTTCATTTAGAAAAGTTTCTGATTTGGATTACCGAAATATGAGAAAAACGTGGATCTTTACAGCTGCGCAGAACTGCTAGCTGTTACGAAAACGACTATTTGGAGATCTAAACGAATGAGTTTTTCTATGTTTTATATATCAACAGATTCGTTTTTCGACGAACTTCGTCATGGACATAAGGTTTAACTGATTTGAATCTGTTATGAAGAAGTTATGGCCTCTGTAAGTTGGCTGTAAAATACGGGCCTAAATCAATTGTTTACAGTTTATTTTTAAACAAAATAAACTATTTATAACGTTCGTTAACAATATATATAAGAATTGTTAAGGTTTTACTAGACTAATTTACAAAAATTAATTAGGTACTTTTATAAAAGAAGTTTTATATTTAATCAGATGTTTAACATTTATTTAAAAGAATCCATAAAAATAATTAAACTAAATGTCATTGTTATATTGTTTTATAAATGTTTAAGCTTAAAGAAAATTACAGAAAATCAGGTTGATGATTTAAAAATAAACAGAGATTATAAAAAGGATTTTTATAATTTTTAGGAATTTTTACGAAATTTTAAAAGGTTAAATGGGGCTTAATAATATGGCAGGGGCTCGGGTTCGAACCCGTGACCTCCTGCCCATCCCTCTTCCGCTTTAACCAGCAGGCTAGGGCGCCTGTGCCTAGCCTGTCTTGGTTTTAATTCCCTTTAACCCATCCCGAACCAAAAATCCCCAATTTCAAACCATACAAACCCTAGAAACGATTTCAATTCAAATTAACCTTCAATTCGTGATTATAAATGCTTAAATCCATAGGGCTTTTGTTCATCAACTAAAATCGAGTAAATAGGTGTTCTTAATTACCTGATTTCGTTTCGAATTGAAGATGAACACTCGAAGCACAAGCCGCGACTAATGTGGATTCTGATTTCGGTTCAAATGGTTATCATAATTCAATTAACTTTGTGTGGAGCTTTACCAAGCATGCACGAAGCAAAGCCCTCTATCAATTCGAGGTTTCGAGGTCCGGAAGAATGCGTTCGACCCAGTTGCAGGTCCGCGACGAAGATGGTGATTGACGGGGTGTTGGGTGTGTTTTAATCGAAATTGAAAGCAACATTCGTTTAGAATTAGGTAGATGATTGTATATATTAAGTTAATTGCATTATTGTTGGTTGAGTGCGCGACAATGGAGGGGAAAAGCGGACGAAAGGTGCATGCGGGTCGGTCGGTTAATTACAATCCAATTTTTCAATTTAATCGAGGCATAGGGTTCGAATCTTGAATAGAATGTTGTCGGGGATCAATTATTGAGTCAAACCGCGTATTTTGAACGTTAGGGGGTCGCCGGAATGTGGCCGGAGGGTGGCCGGAGAAGGTGGTCGACGGTGGGGTGATGGGTTTTAAAATAATTACACAATTGGTCCCTGTGGTTTATGTTTCTTTTAATTTGTGCACAAAACTTATAAATTCAAGTTTTCAAAATATCAAAAATGCCCCCTGAACCTTTTATTATTATTATTTTTTTTTTTATATGGGTATTATAGTTGTTAAGACTGAAAAATGGCTATAGTATTTAAGTTTTTACCAGAAATTCATTTTCATGTTTCTCTCCCACAATTTTGCTTATTTGACAATAATAATCCGTTTAAAAATTGCACGGGTATTACAAGAACAGGGAGGAGATTTGTACATTTTTTCTAGGGGTGTAAACGAGTCGAGTCAAGCCAAGCCCTGCTCATTTGTAGTTTTATTTTTATAGCTCGAGCTCGACTCATTAGAAAGTTTTCAAGCTCGAGCTCGGCTAGAGCTCGGTTCGTTTATTATATAATTATATAATATTAATTTTTTATAATTATTTTTATATTTATTTATAATCTGACCTATATTATATAACATAATATATATAATATAATTATTTTTATCATATACTTATATATATGATAATGTTATTTACATAATATATATTTAATATGTAAAAAACATATAAAATGGAAAAGCTCGTTTAGGGTCGCGAGCCGGCTTAAAGTCGATATCTAAAGCTTGGGCTCGAGCTCTTTAGTTAAAAAAGAGCCATAATATGAGCTCGAGCTCATTTAAGCTTTGCTCGACTCAAGCTATTTTCAAGCCGATCTCAAATATTTTGCGAGCCGGCTTGGATCGTTTACACCTCTAATCTTTTCATGTCTTGAACCTTCATGGGTAAACTCTTCAGACTTTGTTATTCTCAAGTTTTGGAGGTTGATGTGGAAACTCTTTAAATCCTTGTATAAAGCTACGTGTTATGGGGCTTGGTTAACGTCTTAATTGGGAAAAAAGTGTTGACATGTGGTTGACATATACATAATTTTTTCCCCTAAAAAATGCCTAAAAGGGATGTAACGAGAGAGGCTTGGTTGGGGTTTGGTTAGTGATTAAATAATCATTAATTTAACCAAAATACAACAGATTACTTGCTCCCAACCCTCTCCAACGTTGTGACCAGCTCCAAAATCCCAGCCTAGCACCCTCAATCAAGCATATGTTTAATGGTTATAAAGGCGCGGTTTGTGTGATATGGCACCAAAAAACACCCCAGGGCGTTTTGATAACATATGGTCTAATGATCAAATTTTCAATGACTTAATACGTCATCTTGAGACTTGTTACATAAAGGTAAGAGAGGGTCCTTTACTTAAATGATAGAAGGATTGGTAACTCAAATAACCAACACTAAATAACTTTTAAAAAACATAATAAAGCTTTTAGTAACTATTTATTTCTAGATTGTTGATTTTCTTTATTTATTTTAGAGTAAATTACGCTTTTCGTCCCTGTGGTTTGGTGGTTATAACCATTTTCATCCAATAGTTTAAAAACGCCCGGTTTAACCACCATGGTTTGAGATTTGTCACAATCAAGTCCAAACCGTTAACTCCATCCAATGTCACCGTTAAATATTTTAATAAAGACGATAATGCCCTTGGATTAAAATTGTTACTCTTAAATTAATCACCATACCATCACACCCCAACCCACCCCAGCATTATCAGACCACCACCATCACACACACATATATATACACACATATATATATACCACCACCACCACCTCCACCATAACACCACCACCACCACCACCACCACTGCCACCACACCACCACCACCGCCGCCACCACCGCCCCCCAACACCACCACTATCACCACTGCCACCACAACACCACCCACATCACCACCATAACACCACTGCTACCACACCATCACCACCACCACAACACCACCCTCGTCTCCACCACCACCATAACACCACTGCACCAGCAAACCAACATCACACCATCACCACATACATCGAAACCCTAAAAAAATTAGAAACCCTAAAAAAATTAGAAACCCTAACCACAACCCAACCAATTTTGAATCCCAAATTCAAATCTCCATCTTCCAGATTCAAACCTAAACCTATTCACATTCGTACACCCTCAATCGACGCCCTGATTAAAGGTCCGGTTCGTGATTTTTAGGTGGTGATCTGTGCGATGCTTCTTTGCTTTCTTAGTACTATGATTTTGTTTGCACAATCTGATGTCAAACGAAACCCCAAAAAGTAAGACCAATGAAAATCAGAGAAGAAATCAACGAAAACTACTGCAAATCCTTTTGATTCCGTCTTTGATTTGTGATAATCGTACTCTGTGATTTCTGTATTCTAATATTCGTCTTTGATTTCGTCTGTGATTTCAGATGAAAAAAGTAACCCTAATCTGATTGAAATTGAATGAAGAGCTGCCTTTCCTGTTTACAAAGCGCTGCTATGGTTGGCCAGAAAACCGTCATACTTCGTAACCCTTTACTCCTGCCGATTCCTAAACGATGGAATTAACTATAAGGCGGTTGAAGGCCGAAGGGAGGAAAACGAGAGAGAGAGAATAGAGATAGAGAGAGTGAGTGTGTGTGTATATATATATATACATATATTAATATTTTATACATAGATATTGAAGTAACAGTTTAAGTCCAAGGGTATTTTTGTCTTTTTACATACACTTAACGGAAAAAATGGATGGGGGTTAGTGTCCTGGACTTAATTGTGACCGATTTTAAACCACAGTGGTTAAACCGGGCGTTTTCAAACTATTGGATGAAAATGGTTATAACCACCAAACCACAGGGACGAAAAGCGTAATTTACTCTTTATTTTAATTTTGTCATTTTGATCAAAATTACCATTTCGTTGCACATTTTTATTTCATTTGAGCATGTAGTCAATGTTATTTTATATAATGCTTAGACACAAATATATAATAATCCAAAGGTGAAGTACAAAACTTTTTTTAGAGTAAACCTAGATTTAAACCTAATATCGAGTACTTTGCAATATAATTTTACAAGTAGTATAGGTTTGTCGTTAAAAAAAGTAATAAAACTAATACGCCAACGCTAAACCCGTAACCCTGGAATCATCCGCGGTCCGTTTGTCGATTCAACAAGAAAAAACAAAACGATGGAAGATCCAAATCAACTTAAGTGGAATCAAATCAAGCCAGGTTTCTAATTTTCAAACAAAAGAAAAAGAAATCAACAAGAGACGCATCACACATGGTTAAAAGAAACAAGAACAAGAGATCCAATCAACCACAGCATTGAACCCGACATCGGCATCGGCTAATCAGTTTCAGCATACGGGACTTCAACCTGCGCTTGCTCGGCTTCCCGAACCTCTTTCTCGGTCTTCCTACCTTTCTTACATTTATAGTACACGCTCATAAACGTTCCCACGGCTCCATACTTGTTCCTACACTGCTCATAAAGTCCTGCATCAAACATTCTCCAAAGTTTTTCTCATTGAGCTCAGAAACTGCATATTGTGGCTGGTACCCATGGTTTTCGATTAGCCAATTTTCCATTCTACGAACGGCCTCGGCTCCATCAAAAACTTCACCCCTTAGCACGGGTCCTGGTGCATAGTAGACACCGACATCTGTGTACATTTGAGCGTAGGGAGTGTCACCTTGCCTGCATTGTTCCTCAAATCCTGGCTCGGGGTACACCATGGTCTTGTAGGGGAGCTTGTATAGTCGGTGCGGGCAAAGCCATAGGGGATATACCTGTGGATTATGATTAAAATTTGAGAATAATGTAAAATAATTATTGTGTAAAGTGCTCTAGAGAAAGTGGATTAGAGAGGTTGGGTAACGAGTCAAAATGGGGTCGGGTTAAAACACATCCTTTCAAGGTACAGGTTGAAAGGAGTGTTGAACCGGTGATTTAGGTAAAAAGATCAAAAAACTTGCTTTTCACTATGGGCCTAAAAGGGTGGGCTGCGCCGAAATCAACATTTTTTTGTCTAGTTTCAACCTTTATATGGATATCTAATGTCTTAAACAAGACTATTGTTGAAATAATCATTTAAACTTTTAACAAAGCACAGTAAGATGTTTCAAACACTTGAAAACACTTTGGGCGACCTTCTACTAATGTGACCCAGCCAACCCATTTTAGAACTTTTACTAGTTTGACTGATAAGATAAAATACAAACAAACTCCGCTCATTTTTGGCAAATAGGTCGAAACTACCACCTACGATTTTGACCCATTAGAGATACAAAAACCCGAACGACCCATTCATAACTAAGTACTAAACTACTAATGCGTTAAAATTTAGCCGGCTATTAATAACGGGTTATGTAAAAAAACTAAAAATAATAAAATGTTTACCTCCATCTCACGATCAACCCATTCCAAAGCATCAGGAACCTTGTATAGTGGAACAAGCATATCTTGAATAACATGCATTTCATGATAATAATTTCTAATTGCTTCACCTTGTGTAGCTTTTAGCAAAGACACCTTTGGTGGCATCAACCACCCGAGTAAATATCTAAACCACCATTGATCAGCAAACGGCAAAATAAGCTTCCCTTCCCAATACAAGCAACGTGTGTGCCTATGATAGTATTCCCTTGTCGGAATGTACTCAACAAATTCACCTTTGGTAAGTGCAGTTTGAGCATGTTGATAGAACCATGGTTTGAACCACCACCCCACACTGTTAATTTTATTTCCTTTTTTCTTTGCTTCTTCTTTAGAGGCATACTTTCCGGTCATGCAAACACCTTCATGAGGATTGTAAATCATTGTTTCCACAAAGTCAGGAACTTCTTCACTGTTTTCTACCCCGAATTGTGGAGCAAATGAGTCGATATATGCCTTTCCAAGTTCTCTTACATTACCTCTAACAGGTTTGTAAGTTAATCTCATGTACTCTTTAATGGGTATAAGTTTGATTTCAGCAGACACTAGTAACCCTAAAGTTCCTTGAGACCATGGGATTGCATAAAAGAGGTCGGAATATTCGTTATCTTTTGTAGCCCGAACAACCCGCCCGCCAGCAAGAACAATTTCATAAGCAACAACCGTATCAGAAAAAAGCCCGTATAAGTGAGAACTACCTTCGATACCATAACCGTTGATCAGCCCACCAACAGTTAGATCATCAAGCTCAGCAACAACAGCAAGTGCAAGATTCAATGGGACTGTGGCTCGTGTTATTTGACCCATGTTGACCAACGGTTCACATTTTGCAATCATTCTTCTTGATCGATTTCTAGAATGTTCCGGAAAGCCGAAAGGTCAACTTCGAAATGACGAACTCGTTTGTAGTCAACATTTCTCATTCCAACAGCAATCCATGGTTTTCGAGCGGTACATACCAGCCCGTCTTTTGATGGGTTTCTTTCTTCTAGACGTTTGACTACTTTTTTAACATTTTCTTCGTGTTCTTTTTGGCGTTGTTTGTATGATTTCCATTCTGATCTAACGTCCCCAAGATATGTGAGGAAGTATAGAGTGAAGGAGATTGGAAGTACAACAAAAATGACAATAATCCATCTGAATTGGACAAAATAGTCCACCCAAACCTTCTTTCTTTGGGGCGGACCAACGGGGCTTCAAGGTCCGGCATTTGGGAGATGAAAACCTGTCACAATTCATAAAAATATATATGTATCTAAGAAAATAGAAAAATGAATGTTTGTTGTGCATAAAGAACAAATAATAAAACTGCAATACCTTATACCATACAAGAAACTAGTATAGGTATGCATAGAATAGTAAGATAACAAAAATAAGATGTGTCTGGCATTGTGTTCTTAAATCGATTATGTGATATTTAATTAGAATAAGATAATCAACAGTATAATGTTTGACTTGCTTTTGCTTTTTGAAGTGTGACAATTAGAGAATCAATTCTTTAATTGTCTAAGGATTTGAATGTTATAGGACCTCAAAATAATCAGAACCAAGTTTGTTGCTTGCTACTTTAAAACTTATCATTTTATCCCTAACGGCCTAAACAATTAATATAATATTAGTACCTAAACACTAGAAATTGATATAAGCAACTTGAAATGGCAATATTCAGATATCATCTTGAAAATCCAATGCCAAACACCCCCTGAGTATCATACAATAAATACAAGAACTTCTTTATTCTTTTTGAGGTATGTAGATGGTACCCTGTTATGTCAATCCAGCGGGCTTCATGTAATCCTGAGGTCCATTCGGGTTGGCCCATCTTCCTAAATAGAAATGAGGCTTAACCCCATTCTATAGGAGCCAACCCTAATAGGCCGCTCAAGGATGGGGCGGAGCCCACTAGACGGGGCCACGTGGGCCAGAATAGTGTTACAATCTACAAGGTAAGATATTTATACAGTTTCTTCATTTTTCATTTTTGGTCAAAGTTGTAATAGTTTGTGGTTGGTGTTCTATGCCCTGCATGTGCCTTATACCTTCATGGGACCCCCTCAACAATACAAACAACATTTTGCAGATATAAATGCCATAATGAAGATCTAATTATAATCAACATTATAAAATCAAATTAATGATTAAAAGGAAACACGCTGGGCCACAGAAAATTGAGTTATCAGTTATCCATGTGCACATGTAAAGACAAATAATTGCTTAATAATTGTAGAAAGTGATGGACATCAATTATATCTTGCACGCACAAAATATTTCTGAAAACAGCTCAACTCCAATAACAAGCTAAAACCTACAGTTGCAAAGGGTCTCCCATTGAAAAACAAGTTTTAAGCAAAAAGAACACCATTTCAGAAGGGTGGTTGGATGTGCATTCAAATTTCAAGCATATCATTGTGATTAAAAGTTGCAATAATCATGTTATATGCCTAATCATCCTACCTTTAAACAACTAACTGTGTGATTATTTGATGCTTATAGTGGTAACAAACTAACAATCACTTTACAATGAACGCATTCAAACACCCTTAGATAAAGAAAATAGTATTTATTACAAATTGGATTCTATTGGGGACAGGGCAGTACTTCCAATCAGAGGTATTGCAGTACCAGTGTACCAGTGTACCAAACCTGCAATAAGCCACCACTCACAGATAGACCTACAAATCCCTAAAAACAGAAGACATGAATCCAAAACCTCTTAAATAGTTAAATCAAAAACACAGATATTACAATCAGCAGCACAATGTAAAAATGAACAAATTCACTTCACAATACCACTGATCTGCAAATCATCACAAGTAAACACCCGAAGCACAGATCTGCAAATCATCACAAGTAAACACCCGAATCACGCCATTCAAGCACACAGATCTAAAACCCTAACTCACAAATCTCAAAACCTAACAAAATCCACTTCAAAAACCAATCAAACAGCATAAAGTAAACAGCAAACAATAAACAATAAACAATTAACAACAATCTCATCCAGAGTCTATATCAACCGACAAAACACATAATCAATGTTCAATTGTTCATAAATCTAAAGATCTTCAGCTTTGTGAGCGTGCATGAGTGGAATATTCGAGTGAAAAGGTGGAAAAGCAAGCAAATATAGATATTATTATATGAAAAAAGTTGCAGAGGTTAGAGGATTACTAGTGTTAATTGTAGAGTGAAATGCAGACAAGATCCGAACCTAAACGGGTCGGATCTTCTGTGCTGGAGGTGAAGCTTTGAGTGAGTGAAGTGGGTGGTAGTTGTTTGACGAAGATGAAGTGTTATATATAGCAGTGTCTACAATATTCCTCTCAAAATTGCACCGTATCAGTCAACATATAGTCACAATTACTATTTATATTATATTTATATTTATATTATATTTATATTTATATTTATATTATATTATATTTATATTTATATTTATATTTATATTTATATTTATATTTATATTTATATTTTATTTATATTATATTTATATTTATATTATATTTATATTTATATTTATATTATATTTATTGTATATTTATATTTATTGTATATTTATATTTATATTTATATTTATATTTAATTTATATTTATATTTATATTTATATTTTATTATATTTATATTTATATTTATATTTATATTATATTTATATTTATATTTATATTTATATTATATTATATTTATATTTATATTTATATTTATATTTATATTATATTTATATTTATATTTATATTTATATTTATATTTATATTTATATTATATTTATATTTAATTTATTTATATTATATTTATATTTATATTTATATTTATATTTATATTTTATTTATATGTATATTTATATTATATGTATATTTATATTTATATTTATATTTATATTTATATTTATATTTATATTTATATTATATTATATTTATATTTATATTTATATTATATTTATATTATATTTATATTTATATTTATATTTATATTTTATTTATATTTTATATATTAATTTATATTATATTTATATTTATATTTATATTTATATTTATATTTATATTTATATTTATATTATATTTATATTATTATTTATATTTATATTTATATTTATATTTATATTTATATTTATATTTATATTTATATTTATATTTATATTTATATTTATATTTATATTTATATTATATTTATATTTATATTTATATTTAATTTATATTTATATTATATTTATATTTATATTTATATTATATTTTATATTTTATATTTATATTTATATTTATATTTATATTTATATTTATATTTATATTTATATTATATTTTATATTATTATTTATATTATATTTATATTTATTTATATAAAGTAAAGTAAATTACAAATTTTATCATTTAAGCATTCACACTAATACCCTTATCCCCATTCATATATTTACATTAAAAACGTAATTTTTTTACTTAATCTTTCAATTAATAATAATTTTTTAGATCTTTATTATTATATTTTTTTCACCTCCACTCACAATCATTTTTAAAAATATTAAAAAATTTAAGGGGTTATACAATATTTCCCCAAATATAAGTAATCATGATACAATCCCCTTAAATATACTTTATCCTTCACTCACAATCACTTACAATCATCCCCATAATATACGACACACACTCACATCAAAATGAGGACACATGCTGTGAATGCTCTTACAATTTACAATAGATCAAATTATGAAGTGTTTTCTTTTATTTATATACTATCTTTAGTAAACTTGTGTATTACACTTAAATAAATAAAATAAAATTATTAATTATAAAACGCTAGATTAAGACATAATATGAACAATAATGTGAATTTTTTAATTTTTTAAATTTTAAAGATAAATTAAATATTTTATTTTAAATAATGTTTTAAATTTTTTATTAAAAACTTCCTTACTATAAACTCTATTTTATTTTTATTTTGTGTTTTATTAAAAATTTACTTTAAAAAAATTAATAAAAAATTACATAAAATAGTTTGATTTTTTAGAAAATCTTTTTATAAAAACTATCTCTATAGAAATAACATTAATAAAAAGTTCTTCTTTTAATTTATTAAAAACTAATTATAATGTGAAAATAAATTAATAAATAATATTACTATTAGTAATTAATGTGGTTATTTAGTGTAAAAATAATATTAGTAATTAATGTGAAAATAAACTAATTATAATTTGATTAAAATTAATGTTTTGCTGACACGTGGCACCCTTATTACCTTTTTATTAAAGTAGGAAGATGTGACAATTTCGTAACAATCCAGTTTGTTTAAAAGAGTATCAATTTGGTTAAGGGTTAAAAAAGTTCTAATGGAAATATGTTCGGGTTGAATGATTTGTATTAGAGAAAATAAAGTGATAGAACAGGTAAGGTCCTGTTTGATGCCCCTGACCCCGTCTGACCACTAACAGGCTGACCCGGTCAGCCAGTCAGTGCGTTTGATTCGTCTAACTGGTAGTTCTGACCCGGACTGAAGGACTGACCGAGTCACCCTTTTCTTCCCTTCTTACCCACCCACCCACCCGATCAGCCCCTTCCTCCCGCTGCGCTCTTGGGTCACGGTTCCTCCCCTGCAGTCATCCCCTCCCCCACGCTCTTGGTCGTCCCCTCCCCAAGCTCTCGGTCGGTTTCGACCAACCACAACCACTCCCGAACACCCACCATCGAGCCAATCGCCCACCTGCAAACCGACTGCAACCATAATCATCAACCAAACCATCTTCCATCTTCGACCAAATCAACAGCCACCATCCTCTGCCGATTGAACCAATCGGACCAATCGGACACCCACCGCAACTCATCGAACCAATCGGACACCCACCTGCGAACCAATTGAACCACTCCCGGACACCCACCATCGAACCAATCGGACACCCACCGTAACTCATCTCTGTCGAAGAACACCCAAACCACCATCGACCGACACCACACCTTCAACATCATCACTAATTTTGAGAAACCGAGAGAGGATTCAAAAGAGTTTGAGAGTTGAGAGAGAGCTTCGAGAGAAGGAGTGTTCGGGAGTGAGGATTTTGTTTTAGAAGTGAAGCAATTGGAACTTTTGCTTTTGCTTTAAACTCTCTTAACCGACAAGGGATGGTGTTGGTGGATGGGTATGTATATGGGTATGTATATGGGTATGTAGATGGGTATGTATATGGATATGTATCCATATGGGTATGTATATGGGTATGTAGATGGGTATGTATATGGGTATGTATATGGGTATGTATATGGGTATGTAGATGTGTATGTATATGGGTATGTAGATGGTATGTATATGGGTATGTATATGGGTATGTATATGTGTATGTATAGGGCAATAATGTTATTTTTATCATTCAGCAAAATCAGTCAGATATTAAATCAAACAGCCAAGTTTCAGTCAGATACAGACTCAGTCAGAACCTCTTACTGGGTCAGCTTCTTACTGATGTGCTCCAAATTACACATATAAACACTATCAAAAGCACATCATTTATTCCTTGATTCTCCCGAAATATGGTGATTATGTACTTAAAATCTTTTAATTGTGTTTTCAGGTGTTGTGAAGGGCAAGATGGACAAAAGGAGCATAATGGACAAGAAATTGAAGAAATCCAAGCTTAAAGCTCCAAGCAGGGGGCCATGCCTCATTAAGCACGCCCCCATGCTGTCACACCCCGACCGACGGCGGAATCATCGGAGCGGACGAGGGAATGATTGATTGTTCATAACTCATGATTGTCTAATAGTGAAAATAATATTAAAATCAGATTACAGGATAACATGAATTTAACAGATACAAATACAACAGTTAAAGTCACAAATAGTAATTGTATTTTGTTTTGACTAAGTCCAGGTCTTATATGATCAAGTAGAAGTCCACTAGCTTGCTTAACCTGAAATCATGTGAGAAAATAAAGTCAGCTAACGAATTAGCTGGTGAGTAATCACAGTTTTGAGTATACATATAGATTGATTGATTGATTGATAATAATTCAATTCACCAGGAAACATTAAGACTTATATTGCAATAGTAAAGCATATAGATAACCGACACAATAACAACCCCTTGACTTGACACTTGCATATAATAGACTCCACACATAAACCATAGATTGACTCCTGCCTCTGGCACAATCACCACTCGACTATTCATATGGGGTGGGTTATCCAAACCAGTAGATCTACATTGTTGCCAGGATTGATTGATTGATTGAATTAGGGTTTTTATTGTCGTCCAGTTTAGCATAGTATGTTCACGTAATTGCAAGTAATAACATAACCTGTCTTGAATTGAATTTAGAATGAAACAACAATAGAATATCATGATTGAATATATTGTATCACATGATTTCCCCCAAATAGGAAATGATATAAAAAGGGATATGAATACTCACTTGATTGATGAGATTGGATTTTGAACGTGATAGGTTAGACACCTGTGATTTCCTTACGGTTAACCTAAGGAACGGTGTCTCGTGTTAGAATAATAATGATTTGAAAGTTTGGAAATGTTTTAAGGTTTCCATTTTGATTTTGAATGGTGGTTTAAATATTCTATCTAATTTGTATGTCTTGAAGCAAATAGATTTATTGAGAATAATTATGTTCAGATTTTAGAAATAAACGTATTAGTTTACGTATCTGTTTGATTTATTGTGAAAATGTGGAAAAATAAATAATTAATCTTATTAATTAATTATGTGATAATTAACTAATATGTTTAATTATTAATTTATTAAAAGAAATGAAATTGTTATTTAAAATGATTTAAATATAATAAATTTATATATTTAATCATTATTTAAACAATAATAAATATTGTGTGAAATTATTACAAATAATATTGTGTCAAATAATAATTCAATAAATTAAATTATTATTAGGAGTTCATTTTTATTTAAATAATTTTGTATTATTTATAACTTTATTTATTTAAAACATTTATTAAAAATAGATAAAATATTGAAATAAATTCCAGAAAAATAATTTAGTTGTTTAAATATTTTTAATGTCTTAAAAATATTTTTTATGATTTTTATGAATTTTTTTAGAATTTTTAGAGGCTTAAAAAGAGGCTAAAAAAATATGTGTAGGTGCCCGGGTCGAACCCGGGACCTCTTGGAATACATGGAACGCAGGAACCAGCGAGCTAAGGGCCTTGGCCGCGTTTAAGACCAGTTCCAAATTGTTTTAAACAACACCTCAATCAACCCCAATTTCCACATAAGAACCCTAGATCAAATCCCCCCAAATTGAACGCGAATTCGACATAGATAGCTTCGGGAATCATGGGGCTTTTGTTCCCCATGAAAAACCGAACATGTATGTGTTTAATTTCATGGATAGAGTTCGATTGATGCCTTACCCAATGATGAACAGGTCGCGGCACTCGTGATGATTGATTGATGCCCAAACGTGATGATAATCAAATTAAACTCTAGGGTAGCTTCGAATGATGATATAGAAACAAAACCCAATGTTAATTTCGAAGTTTGAAGCTCGATTAATGGTGTTCCACGGAGTTGCAGGTCGCGACCGCAGGAGGTAGTCGAATCATGCTCAAACCACAACCATAATCAAATTAAACTTAGGGGAAGTTTCTAATGATGATTTAGAACAATAGCCCCATGTTAATTTCGATTGAAATTGGTCGGAGGTGGGGTTTCAAAGAGGTTGCAGGTCGACGGTTCGGGTGGGCTTCGAAGGGGTGTTTGTTGATTGTTTTGTATGATTTCGGGTATGAAACTCGATGAGAGACAGATATGTATCAGTCCCCATTCGTTTAATTGCATTGTTGTGAAGATTCTGTGTTCTAATATGGCCACAATTTGGACGAAAATGTGGAGAAAGGAATCGGGTAAATGGGAGGTGGGGTTGGGATGTTTTTTCCAATTTTACACAACAGGTCCCTGAGGTTTGTATCAGTTGTCGTTTCATGTAAAAATTTTTTATTAATTATAGACTTGTATTTTCCATTATTATTCTTATTATTATTATTTATTATTAATGTTAGTATTAACATTATTATTACCATATTATTATTATCAATGTTATAAATTTTATTATTGTAGTAATAATAATTATTATTTATTATTATCACCAACATTATAACATTTATAACGTTATTATTATTAATTTGTTAATAACTCTCCAAAGCTTCAAAAATAATGTGAAAGTCCTTTTTAATATTTAACAAAGTTATCGAGAATACGCGATGTTACAGTCTCCCCTGCTTTAGGAAATTTCGTCCCGAAATTTGTTCACGAGGAGGCTGA
The DNA here is from genome assembly GCA_024085815.1 of Flaveria linearis. NCBI lineage: Eukaryota > Viridiplantae > Streptophyta > Magnoliopsida > Asterales > Asteraceae > Flaveria > Flaveria linearis. The sequence continues at coordinate 8,695,656 of CM044008.1, read as the reverse complement.
AACGAAAGATGAGGATACTGGGATTTCATTTGGTCCTCACGTTCCCAGGTGAACTCTAGGCCACGTTTAGATTCCAGCGGACTTTGACAATCGGTATTCGACTACGTTTGAGTTGTTTGACTTCCCGATCCATAATTTCCACAGGTTTCTCAATAAAGTGCATAGATTCATCAATCTGGACTTCGTTGAGTGGAATGTGGAGATTTTATCGGCAAGACATTATTGAGATTTGAAACATGAAACGTCGGATGTATATTGTAAGTTCCTGGGGTAATTCAAGCTTGTAGGCCACTTTCCCAATTTGCTCGTGTACTTTGAGTGAACTCGCGTAACGAGGTGCTAGCTTTCCTTTCTTTCCAAAGCGAATCACTCCCTTCCAAGGTGATACCTTAAGAAGTACGAGATCACCGACATTGTATTCCATGGGCCTACGTCTTTTGTCAGCATAATGCTTTTGACGATTTCTAGCAGCGACCAAGTTATCACGGATCTTATGAATTTTGTCGGTTGTTTCTTGTATCAATTCCGGACCAGTAATGTGATTCACCAACTTCAGACCATACAAGGCCTCAAATGGTGTCATCTGTTGGTCTGGTAACTGTTATTGTAAGAGAATTCAATTAACGAAAAATGAGAATCCCACGATCCACTGAAATCAATGACACAAGCCCGGAACATATTCTCGAGGGTCTGTATCGTTCATTCAGTCTATCGTTGGTTTGCGGATGATAGGTTGTACTAAGATTCAATTGAGTTTTGAGAGCTGATTGGAAACGTTTCCAGAAACGAGAGATGAAGCGACCATCGCGATCAGAGATAATATCTTTGCTTGACAAAAGATTGTTTAGGAAGACTACCATCACGTAATCAGGTTTTGATGATAACTCACAATGAAAGTCAATAGATAAGGAATTAATGGTTTGATGTAGTTAGATCGAGTCAAAACATGAGAATAAAGGAAAAGAAATCGATTTAAAATTTAAATGCTCCAAACTTGGAATCAAAATCAACTTAAAACGATCGGGTCTCTCTTCATGTTCAGAGATCATGCTTTGGCTTGATAGGTCGAAACACTAATATTATTTCACCCTTCAAGTTACTACATGCCTCTCGTCACTTGTTTACAACCATGGTAAGTTGATGATCAAGAAATGAGAATAGTCATCAAGGTATGGTTTTCACCCCTAACTTGATGGTGTACTTTCAAGGTATGACCACTAACTTACCAATCCAAAAAGTTCGATCTGAGGATCTTTAGAAAATAAGACGAGATAACTCACCATTAAGGTAAGGGAAATCACTCCTATCTTAACGATGAATTTTACAAAAACAAATATGATAAGATAGACTTCCTCATCAAAATCCAGAATTCACTCCTACTTTGATGAGGTCGTTTCATTTGAGAAAATACAATCCATAAGAATGATATTATCATCAAGGTATGAAATTTACGTCTATCCTGATGATTGAATTTCATAATAACAAAAAACAATTGAAGATTGACATTTGTCACCAAAGTACGGGTTTCAATCCTATTTTAGTGATATCATGTCATTTGTGAAATGCAAGTTCCAAAGTGAATAATTGAAGTTAGTCCTCGAGATAAGGAAATCACCCTAATCCAGAGGATGAAATTTCATAAAACACATCATTGGAAACCATTATTGAAACGTATAAAGAATCATCACCAAAGTAAGGGAATCACCCCTGTTTTGATGAGTTAGAATCATTTAGGAGATTCGAGTGTCCTTAGTCATAGGTTGACTTACAAACTCTTTCATCTCCCACGGTGCAAACGGTTCAAAGTTAGACTTAACAACGAAAGGAAAAACATCTCAATTAGAAATTAGAAATTTCAAATTACATCAATGTAACAAAAGGAAAATCACGATTAAAAATCTTGAATTACATCATGAAGACGAAATCAAGGACAAGAATTATTCAACACTACATCATTGGTGGCTTGAGCTTGTTGAGTATTGATGTTGAAAGCACGTCCTTGAGCCGTAGGAACTGGGATGACAAGTTGAGGGCATCGATTGCGAATATGGTTTGGATCACCACATTGATAGCATGCACGACCCTGGGTAATTGCAGGAGGATGTTGGTGAACTGGTGCATTAGTCGGAGCTTTAGCAGCACTCCTGCACACGTTGAATGTATGACCCAAACGACCACAGTTTGTGCATTGACGACACTGAATGTTAGCGGGATGGTGATAACTACAGTTGTTACACTGCGGATAGGGTCCAGCATATGACTTTTTCATCAGCGATTGGTTGTTTACTGCTGGTTGACGAGTTGGAGAGACTTGATTAATAGGCACAGCAGGGTAATCACAGCAAAGTTTTGAGATTTAGCCTTCCTCTTCTTGTTATTGGTAAGCTCGGTTGATCGGTTTTGACAGTTTCGTTAGGAAGTTTATCGGTATTCTTCTTCGATCCTTTCCTGGTTAAGGAACCAGCTTTCACATGATTATCGGTTAACTGCGCAGCCAGCCTAATAGCATCTTCTAGTGTCGAATGATTCCTTCCTAACACCGTATCCTGAATCTGCATGGGTAGTCCACCAATGTATTTCTCGATGGCTCGGGAGGTAGGGGTAGCAAGGTGCGGTACCAAAAGACTCAGTTCGTGGAATCGGTTAGTGTATGCGAGGTTCTCGCCACTGTCTTGGGTTAACTCCCAGAACTCAGCTTCCAGTTTCGGACTTCGTTTCTTGGGCAGAACTCTTTAGTCATGAGCTCCTTAACTTCAGTCCATGTTAGGCTAGAGCAGTTTCAGTTCCACGGGTTCGTTTCTCTCCGTTCCACCAAGTAAGTGCACGTTTCTGAAGAACACTTGTGGCATATCGGACTTTCAGATTTTCAGGGCATTCACTGTTTAAGAATGTGTTTTCGATGCTTTCGAACCACTGTAGTAATCCGGTAGCACCTTCAGTTCCACTGAACTTAGTGGGGTTTGCAAGAACTGAATTGTTTGTAAGTACAAGTTCGGGGAGGGTTTGGTGCAGTTGGGTTTTGAACAACATTGTTGCCTTGGTTCAAATGGGTAAGTAGAGTTGGGATGACCGCAGTAACTTCACGTGCTACAATAGCAGAAATCTTACGGCCAGAGTTTCTAGATCGTGAACGGATTTGACGAGAAGACATTCTGAAATATCATTGAGATAGTTTATGAGAATTGGGTAATATGAGCTATACAACATGAAAACGAGAATCGAGAATTTGACATAATAACGATGATATGTTCCGAGTGTAATCGTTTGATTCGTAAATCAAAGCGAATACGGTGACTTATCAAAGTATTTGTGTCCACCACAACCTTAATGAGGACATGCGTACCTATAAGCGAATACTCATCTTGAGGGTTCCCAGGTAAGGTAATCAAGTTGTATGAATACCTTGCCTAGACAGAACACCTTAAGATACAGGTATCCCACTCTTCCAGCATTGCATGTTCTCGGTCGTGTGACACGGACTTTGACGAGATTTGAAAACCATGAATAACAATCGAGTTTTGGAGTTTGAAATCACTTGAATTAGGCACACAATGCCTTAGAATATGATTTAAGATTCGTGTGTACATTGATAGATTCAAAGTATAAGAATAATCACATAATCAAGTATAAACACGTAAGGCACATAAAAATCCTATCTAAGCATGTAAAATACATGAGAGGACTCATGTGTAAGGGTACTTAGTTATAGTCTAGGTCATTCCATTTCTAATAACCTAATTCCCTATAACCATGGCTCTGATACCAATCTGTCACACCCCGACCGACGGCGGAATCATCGGAGCGGACGAGGGAATGATTGATTGTTCATAACTCATGATTGTCTAATAGTGAAAATAATATTAAAATCAGATTACAGGATAACATGAATTTAACAGATACAAATACAACAGTTAAAGTCACAAATAGTAATTGTATTTTGTTTTGACTAAGTCCAGGTCTTATATGATCAAGTAGAAGTCCACTAGCTTGCTTAACCTGAAATCATGTGAGAAAATAAAGTCAGCTAACGAATTAGCTGGTGAGTAATCACAGTTTTGAGTATACATATAGATTGATTGATTGATTGATAATAATTCAATTCACCAGGAAACATTAAGACTTATATTGCAATAGTAAAGCATATAGATAACCGACACAATAACAACCCCTTGACTTGACACTTGCATATAATAGACTCCACACATAAACCATAGATTGACTCCTGCCTCTGGCACAATCACCACTCGACTATTCATATGGGGTGGGTTATCCAAACCAGTAGATCTACATTGTTGCCAGGATTGATTGATTGATTGAATTAGGGTTTTATTGTCGTCCAGTTTAGCATAGTATGTTCACGTAATTGCAAGTAATAACATAACCTGTCTTGAATTGAATTTAGAATGAAACAACAATAGAATATCATGATTGAATATATTGTATCACATGATTTCCCCCAAATAGGAAATGATATAAAAAGGGGATATGAATACTCACTTGATTGATGAGATTGGATTTTGAACGTGATAGGTTAGACACCTGTGATTTCCTTACGGTTAACCTAAGGAACGGTGTCTCGTGTTAGAATAATAATGATTTGAAAGTTTGGAAATGTTTTAAGGTTTCCATTTTGATTTTGAATGGTGGTTTAAATATTCTATCTAATTTGTATGTCTTGAAGCAAATAGATTTATTGAGAATAATTATGTTCAGATTTTAGAAATAAACGTATTAGTTTACGTATCTGTTTGATTTATTGTGAAAATGTGGAAAAATAAATAATTAATCTTATTAATAATTATGTGATAATTAACTAATATGTTTAATTATTTAATTTATTAAAAGAAATGAAATTGTTATTTAAAATGATTTAAATATAATAAATTTATATATTTAATCATTATTTAAACAATAATAAATATTGTGTGAAATTATTACAAATATATTGTGTCAAATAATAATTCAATAAATTAAATTATTATTAGGAGTTCATTTTTATTTAAATAATTTTGTATTATTTATAACTTTATTTATTAAAACATTTATTAAAAATAGATAAAATATTGAAATAAATTCCAGAAAAATAATTTAGTTGTTTAAATATTTTTAATGTCTTAAAAATATTTTTTTATGATTTTTATGAATTTTTTAGAATTTTTAGAGGCTTAAAAAGAGGCTAAAAAAATATGTGTAGGTGCCCGGGTCGAACCCGGGACCTCTTGGAATACATGGAACGCAGGAACCAGCGAGCTAAGGGCCTTGGCCGCGTTTAAGACCAGTTCCAAATTGTTTTAAACAACACCTCAATCAACCCCAATTTCCACATAAGAACCCTAGATCAAATCCCCCCAATTGAACGCGAATTCGACATAGATAGCTTCGGGAATCATGGGGCTTTTGTTCCCCATGAAAAACCGAACATGTATGTGTGTTTAATTTCATGGATAGAGTTCGATTGATGCCTTACCCAATGATGAACAGGTCGCGGCACTCGTGATGATTGATTGATGCCCAAAACGTGATGATAATCAAATTAAACTCTAGGGTAGCTTCGAATGATATATAGAAACAAAACCCAATGTTAATTTCGAAGTTTGAAGCTCGATTAATGGTGTTCCACGGAGTTGCAGGTCGCGACCGCAGGAGGTAGTCGAATCATGCTCAAACCACAACCATAATCAAATTAAACTTAGGGGAAGTTTCTAATGATGATTTAGAACAATAGCCCCATGTTAATTTCGATTGAAATTGGTCGGAGGTGGGGTTTCAAAGAGGTTGCAGGTCGACGGTTCGGGTGGGCTTCGAAGGGGTGTTTGTTGATTGTTTTGTATGATTTCGGGTATGAAACTCGATGAGAGACAGATATGTATCAGTCCCCATTCGTTTAATTGCATTGTTGTGAAGATTCTGTGTTCTAATATGGCCACAATTTGGACGAAAATGTGGAGAAGGAATCGGGTAAATGGGAGGTGGGGTTGGGATGTTTTTTTCCAATTTTACACAACAGGTCCCTGAGGTTTGTATCAGTTGTCGTTTCATGTAAAAATTTTTTATTAATTATAGACTTGTATTTTCCATTATTATTCTTATTATTATTATTTATTATTAATGTTAGTATTAACATTATTATTACCATATTATTATTATCAATGTTATAAATTTTATTATTGTAGTAATAATAATTATTATTTTATTATTATCACCAACATTATAACATTTATAACGTTTATTATTAATTTGTTAATAACTCTCCAAAGCTTCAAAAATAATGTGAAAGTCCTTTTTAATATTTAACAAAGTTATCGAGAATACGCGATGTTACACATGCCTTGCCTGAAACACGCCCCGTGCTAATTTGACACACCCCCGTGTTTGGACATCTGACAGGACAAAAGTACTGTCCCCCAAAAGTGATCACGGGGCCGTGCCCCATATGGACACGGGGCCGTGATTCCCCCTTTCACGGGGCCGTGCCTATTTTATCACGGGGTATTGTAACATCTCGTATTTTTCGTTAAATTAAAAGTTAGCCTTGTTAAGTTCTTGTATGGACCACTTACGCCCATTATGAAAGTTATGGATTACTTATGCTTATCTTTTAATCTGTCTTTAAATGCTTTAATTTGAAAGGCTATAGTTTATTAAATTGTACATAATAATAAATTACATTAATAATACTAATAGTTATAATAATAATAATAAAACTAGGATAATAATAATATTATTAATAATAACAAAAACTATAATAATCATAATATTAACAATAATAGTAATGTTAAATTTATAATAATAATGGTACTTATAATAATTTATAAAGTTAATAAACTTAAAAATGTTTAAAATTTAAGGTAATAAAGTTTAAGGGGTCAATATGCCATTTTATGAACTTAAATAGAAACTTTGTACATAAATAATAAGAACCAAACTGCAGGGACCATTATGTAACATTTCAAACCCATCCCCACCTTTTGTCTCCCCGTGTTTCCGGCCAGCCGCCGGCCACCGCCGGCCGCGGCTCCGGCCACCCCCAAAAACCACCAAAATAAATCGATTTCGACCCAAAATCATTCCAGAATCTTTCGTATACACGTTTCGAACTTGATTGTATCATTTATTTGTGTGTACGAGTCGGTTACGAACCGCAATCGGTCGAGTAACCGGCGATGTAAACCCCCCGACCGTTTGAGCATTAAACGCTAATAATAACCAAATTAAAAGAACATAAACAATCATATAATCAATACTAAGCGTACACAACTATCAATTGCATCTGATAACACACAAACAAAGCAAAACCGATTCCCTTTCGTCGTGGACCTGCAACTTAATTGAACACCATCCTCTGGGGTTCAAAATCGAAATTGATAGAGGGCTTTTAGTCCAAATAATCATTCGAAGCTATCTGCAAGGTTAATTTGGTTTCCATTGAGGATTGCTCATCCATTGGGTACTACGACCGCGACTTGTTCTTCGATTAGGATTGCCTTCAATTCGAACTTATTCGGTAAGCTACATACATGGATGTGCTCGATTAAGCATGGGAAACAAAAGCCCCATGGTTAATTTGGTTATCATCATCGTTTAGATGATCAATTTGGTTCGGATCTAAACTAGGGTTCTTCCAATTTGGGGGTTCTGCTTGGGTTATGTTTACAAGGAATTTAAACCAAGATGTACCACGGCGGAGAGCCTTGGTTCACTGGTAAGACACTGCCTTGTTAAGCAAGAGGTCCCGGGTTCGAACCCGGGCACCCTCTTGTAATTTTTTTAAAGCCTTTTTGGCCTTAAATTAAATATAGAAAATTTATAATAATTATAAAAACGACTTTTATAAACCCCAAATATTTTTAAAGTCATCTATATAATTCTTAAAAATTTATTCTTGTAAAACATGTTGATATTTTAATATAAAATTATTTACAAATGTTATAATTAAATATTCTTATAAAAATTAGATTGTTATATAATACTTAAAGGTATTAATTAATATTGGACCTTATGTTTAAGGATTAATCATGATAATTATAGAATTTAGATATAATCTTATAAATAAAATCACAAGTTATTTACAAAAGATCAATTTTCTTAAAAATAATTTTTATTTCATAAATGGACTTTTTATAAGAATTTATTAACTTTATAAAAAATCCCTAAAATTCTAATACCCTAGTTCATGTTAACTCGTTAATCTTATTATTAACCTAAATCTTGTAATATTTATATATCTAGGTGCCTTGTGACGTTTTATCTTGGAACGACATATATTATTCTTATTGATCTTCATTATATACTTAATTGACATGTGAGTTTTCTTGCCCCTTTTACTTTATTTCACACTATTTTGGGGTGAAACGTGATACTTATGCAACTTACACTTATAAACGTTTGAGACTTGTAAAGCACTTGCAATTCATCTTATATTTTGTCATGGTTATTTGTGTGTTGTAAGTGTTTATATGAGATACATAGTTCGTTTACAATCATTAACTATTGCTAGCCTGGCGACGTCTTAGATCTTTGGGCCTGACAAGCCTATTTGGTGCTAAAGTCGATGTATTGCCGACTCCTAGGAGCCGTATGCTTGTGCACTAGGGAACCAAATACACTTAGCCAATCTTATATACTTGTAATCAAGTCGAGGTTTGGTTGTAACGATATGTGTTCTATAATCTTACTAGCTTATAACTTATGACATGAATTGCTACTTGTAACTTTATCATAGTATGTATGAAAACCTTGGAAACTCACCAACTATTTTTAGTTGACCTTTATTTTATCATGTTTCAGGTAACCCCAAGTTTAAAGTGGTCTTTTGAAGCTTGCAATAAAACTAGGACGTGGACCTAGTTAAATAAATAAAATGTTATGTTTTGATTTATGTTTGAACTTAATTCATGTTTGAGACTCATGTTTGTATTTCCTGTTGAAACTTAAAATATTAATATTTACCTTTAAATATAGCGTTATGTGGCTGTGAACAATCTTAACCCTCACATCTCGACGTTTCCGCCGTCAAGGTTGGGGTGTGACAGATTGGTATCAGAGCCCGTAACTATAGGGAATTAGGTTATTAGAAATGGTGACCTAGACTATAGCATATGCACGAACCTTATAGAATTATATTTCTATCTTTTAAGGTATATGGTTTGCATGCTACATAATGCTATGTTCCCTTATGTGCAATTTGATGCCTTAGCATAGGATTGCCTAAACATTTCTACATGTCTCCCAAAACTTACATTTGACTCTTAGACTCTCCCCGAACATGAAACCTCTTAATCTTATTCTCGACGACACGTGGAATCGTATACTTATGCTTATGACTTGGATCTTTAGGCGTTATGTCTAATCTATATAAATCTCATCAAGGTTTTGATTTCATGAACCTAAGAAATATTGTATGACACATAGACACCTGTATTCTGGATTTCCTGGCAAAAAGCCCTCGGGCTAAGGCAAGCGTATTCGTATAAATCTCATTGAGGGGCCCGTTACGCTACCTGGGGATTTCTGGGATGAGTGATAAACTATGGTCAAAATACACATATCTCTAAGGCAAATGGGTCAATTCACCTTGACGTGTCAACGTTTCCAAATGGTAATGCGTTACCCAAATGGAATCATTCTGTGTACCTTACAACCCTTAGCTTGTCTTTGTCTAAACTACTATCCTTTGTTATTCTCATTCCTGTAACTAATTCATTTTGTATATCTAGCATGTCTCGTCATCATGGAAAGCGTGGAAGTTCCGACCGAAAACTTGCAGCAATGATAGCCCGACAAATGGCTGCTGTGCTCCCAACCATGGTTGCTGAACTTAATAGCACTCTAATGGCTAATAGCAACAACAACACTAATGGGACAATAGTGGTGCTCATGGAGAGAATAACAACAATCAACAAGGGAACACCCGTACGTGCACTTTCAAACACTTCAACTCGTGCAAACCCACTAGTTTTAGTGGAAAAGAAGGAGCCACTGGACTCCTCGAGTGGTTTGAAAGTATGGAGAACACATTTATCGTTAGCGAGTGCCCTGATGAGTTCAAAGTTCGCTATGCTGCAAGTGTCCTTCAACAACGGGCACTAACATGGTGGAATAGTGAAAAGAAAAACCGTGGAACTGAGGTTGCTTTGGCGTTGCCCTGGGAAGAATTTAAGGATATCATGATCCAAAAGTTTTGCCCGAGGAGCGAGTTGCAAAAGCTGGAGGAGGAGTTCTGGAACCTCAAACAGGATGGTGGGAATCATTTGGCTTATTCCACCCGACATCATGAATTGAGTATGCTTCTACCACACATGGTAGACACCGTGCCCCGTAACATTGAAAAATTCATCAAGGGGTACCACCTCAAATTCAAGATGCCGTGGTGGGTAGTAGGCCCACAACCTTGGAGGAAGCCATCACAATCACCGCCCAACTCACTGAGAATCATATACGAGCGGGCACCCTATCTGTGAAGGGTGCAAAGAAGGTGGAAAAGACGGCTTCTGAGGCTGTTAAGGAGACTAAAGCTGAACCGTCTCACAACAATAACAACAACAAGAAGCGTAAGTTTACACCGGCACGCAACTATGCCGTGGCTGCACCCAAACAAACCCAAACGCAACTTGTACCTGTCGCTGCACCTGTGGCACAAGTGCCTGGGGCTAGAGCTTATGCTGGTCCCCAACCTATGTGCAACACGTGTAGATACCATCATCCGGGGAATCAACCATGCCGTATCTGTACCTTATGCGGTAAATATGGTCACTGGGTGGCGAATTGTCACCGTGCACCTAACAACGCCGCCATGGTCACAAATCGTGTTTGCTACAATTGTGGGGAACCTGGACATTTCCGCCCACAATGCCCTCGCCTAGTGGGTAATGTTCCACAAGCTCGAGGACGTGCTTTCAACATCAACGCTAACCAAGCACAAGCAAACAACGACGTGGTGAATGGTATGTTAATTTACTTGTAACTTTTGTGATCCGATTCTTTTCATACATTACTTGTATCGTTAAATACCTTAAAAAATTGAACAGGTATGTTTCTTATTAATAAGACTTATGCCTATGTCCTATTTGATTCTGGAGCCGATAAGAGTTTTGTTTCATTAGAGTTTGAACCCGTACTTGCTAAGCCACATACGAAACTAGAAAGACCTCTCACCGTTGAAGTTGCCGATGGAGAACCGATCACTGTAGATGTTGTTATCCGTGATTGCACCTTAAGTCTTGACACTCACGATTTTCTTATTGATCTGATTCCTATGAAACTTGGAAGCTTCGATGTCATCATTGGTATGGATTGGTTAGCCAAACACCATGCCGAGATCGTTTGTTTCGAGAAGTGCATCCGTATACCGTTACCATCTGGGGATACTTTGAAAGTGTTTGGCGAAAAATCTTCTAAAGGGCTTAAACTCATGTCTTGCACTCAAGCCCGGAAGTGCTTAAGCAAGAAGTATATGGCCTTCTTGGCTTACGTGGTCAACACGAAAGTCAAAGGGAAAGAACTTAAGGATGTCCCTATCGTACGAGACTTTCCTGAAGTATTTCCCGATGACCTTAGTGGGTTACCTCCCGTGCGGGAAGTCGAGTTTAAAATTGACTTGATACCAGGAGCAAACCCCGTGGCTAAGTCACCATATCGGCTTGCACCATCGGAAATGCAAGAACTCTCTAGTCAACTTCAAGAGCTAACCGAGAAGGGTTTCATTCGTCCTAGTTCTTCGCCTTGGGGTGCACCTGTTCTCTTTGTGAAGAAGAAAGATGGGTCGTTTCGTATGTGCATCGACTATCGTGAACTTAACAAGCTTACCATCAAGAACCGCTATCCTCTTCCTCGCATTGATGACTTGTTTGATCAACTTCAAGGAGCTGCTATATTCTCAAAGATTGATCTACGTTCTGGATATCATCAATTACGAGTCCATGATGATGACATCCCAAAAACCGCGTTCCGTACTCGTTATGGGCACTACGAGTTTATGGTGATGCCTTTTGGTTTAACTAATGCTCCTGCTGTCTTCATGGATCTTATGAACCGAGTATGCAAGCCTTATCTAGATAAGTTTGTGATCGTCTTCATTGATGACATACTTATCTACTCCAAGACTAACACCGAGCATGAACTGCATTTGCGACAAGTTCTTGAGTTGTTGAAGAAAGAACAATTGTACGCGAAGTTCTCGAAGTGTGACTTCTGGCTCGAGGAAGTTCAATTTCTAGGACACGTGGTGAATAGCCAAGGAATTCATGTTGACCCTGCAAAGGTGGAAGCTGTGAAGAATTGGTGTGTTCCCACGACTCCAACCGAGATTCGTTCTTTCCTTGGTCTTGCTGGTTATTACCGGCGATTCATCGCCAACTTTTCAAGGATCGCGAAGCCTCTCACTTCCCTGACACAAAAGAATAAACCATTCGAGTGGGGGCCCGAACAAGAAGAAGCCTTTGGAGCATTAAAGCACAAACTGTGCAATGCTCCTATCTTGACCCTACCCGATGGAAATGATGATTTCACCGTATATTGCGATGCATCAAAACAAGGCCTTGGTTGTGTTCTTATGCAACGAGGAAAGGTCATAGCTTATGCATCGAGACAATTGAAGGTTCACGAAGTGAATTACACAACACATGATCTCGAGCTCGGTGTTGTTGTTTTTGCCTTGAAGATTTGGAGACATTACCTTTATGGTACACAATGTATAGTCTACACCGATCACAAAAGCCTTCAACACGTTTTTAATCAAAAAGATCTCAATATGAGACAACGTCGTTGGGTTGAGTTGATTAGTGATTATGACTGTGACATTCGTTACCATCCTGGGAAGGCAAATGTCGTGGCCGATGCACTAAGTCGAAAGGTTCATAGCAAGATGGTCTCGTTCCAAGAAATTCGCGATCGACGACAATGGTTTGACACCTTGAGAGGATTCGATACTGAAATTCGACTAGATGTCAACAAGGCTACTGTACTGCTACAAAACTTGAGAATAGATAGTGACATCGAGTCTAGTATCTTGGAGGTTCAACAAAGGTTCAACAAGAAGGAAGAATGAAGGATAACCTTCTAACTCAACTGGAGACGAAACCTAATGGGTTGATGTATTTCGCAAACCGAATTTGGGTTCCAAATCATGATAACCTTCGTACCCTTGTCATGAACGAAGCTCATCAAACTCGTTATTCTATTCACCCTGGCTCCGACAAGATGTACATGGATCTGCGTAGTCATTATTGGTGGCCTGGAATGAAGAAAGATGTAGCGACTTATGTAGCTAAGTGCCTCACGTGTACGAAGGTTAAAGCCGAACACCAACGTCCAAGTGGATTACTTGAGCAACCCGAGATTCCTGTGTGGAAGTGGGAACACATATCCATGGACTTCATAACCAAGCTACCCCGAACCTCTCGAGGACATGATAGCATATGGGTGATCGTCGACCGATTGACCAAATCGGCACATTTTATACCCATACGTGACACTTACAAGACATCAAGGTTGGCTCGTATATACGTTGATGAAATTGTAAGTCGTCATGGGATACCTCTTCACATCATATCCGACCGAGACGCTCGTTTCACTTCGCACTTTTGGTCGTCTATGCAAGAACTCTTGGGTACTCAATTGGATTTAAGCACGGCTTACCACCCCCAGACTGATGGTCAAACCGAGCGAACCATCCAAACCTTGGAGGATTTGCTACGCCTTTGTGTCCTTGACTTTGGTGGTGATTGGGATACGCATCTACCGCTAGCGGAATTTTCGTATAACAATAGTTACCACTCGAGTATCAAGATGGCACCATTCGAAGCACTTTATGGTCGAAAATGTCGTTCACCGATCTGCTGGACCGACATTGGTGAAAACTTTATCACTGGTCCTGAACTCATACAAGAGACGACCGATAAAGTTTCTATCATCCGAAAGAACCTTGAAGTGGCAAGAAGTCGACAAAAGAGCTATGCTGATAAGCGACGTAAGCCATTGGAATTCCAAGTTGGGGAGATGGTTCTTCTTAAGGTTTCACCGTGGAAGGGTGTTGTTCGCTTTGGAAAGAAGGGTAAACTGGCTCCAAGATTTGTAGGACCTTTCAAGATTCTGAAAAGGATTGGGAAAGTGGCTTACAAACTGGAATTACCTTCCGACCTTAGTGGAGTTCATCCTGTGTTCCATGTCTCGAATTTGAGGAAGTGCCTGGCTGACGAAGGTCTGCATGTCCCGTTGGATGACATCCAGATCGACGAGTCATTACACTTTGTCGAGAAACCCGTGGAAGTTATGGACCGCATTATGAAGAAGACTAGAACTACCACTACCCCAATTGTCAAGGTTCGTTGGGAGAATAAGCGTGGAGCTGAGTTCACTTGGGAACGTGAGGAGCATATGAAGAAGAAGTACCCGTTTTTGTTCGCATAGTTTCATTTTTCTTAATTTCGGGACGAAATTCTTTTAAGTTGGGGAGACTGTAACATCTCGTATTTTTCGTTAAATTAAAAGTTAGCCTTGTTAAGTTCTTGTATGGACCACTTACGCCCATTATGAAAGTTATGGATTACTTATGCTTATCTTTTAATCTGTCTTTAAATGCTTTAATTTGAAAGGCTATAGTTTATTAAATTGTACATAATAATAAATTACATTAATAATACTAATAGTTATAATAATAATAATAAAAACTAGGATAATAATAATATTATTAATAATAACAAATAACTATAATAATCATAATATTAACAATAATAGTAATGTTAAAATTTATAATAATAATGGTACTTATAATAATTTATAAAGTTAATAAACTTAAAAATGTTTAAAATTTAAGGTAATAAAGTTTAAGGGGTCAATATGCCATTTTATGAACTTTAAATAGAAACTTTGTACATAAAATAATAAGAACCAAACTGCAGGGACCATTATGTAACATTTCAAAACCCATCCCCACCTTTTGTCTCCCCGTGTTTCCGGCCAGCCGCCGGCCACCGCCGGCCGCGGCTCCGGCCACCCCCAAAAACCACCAAAATAAATCGATTTCGACCCAAAATCATTCCAGAATCTTTCGTATACACGTTTCGAACTTGATTGTATCATTTATTTGTGTGTACGAGTCGGTTACGAACCGCAATCGGTCGAGTAACCGGCGATGTAAACCCCCCGACCGTTTGAGCATTAAACGCTAATAATAACCAAATTAAAAGAACATAAACAATCATATAATCAATACTAAGCGTACACAACTATCAATTGCATCTGATAACACACAAACAAAGCAAAACCGATTCCCTTTCGTCGTGGACCTGCAACTTAATTGAACACCATCCTCTGGGGTTCAAAAATCGAAATTGATAGAGGGCTTTTAGTCCAAATAATCATTCGAAGCTATCTGCAAGGTTAATTTGGTTTCCATTGAGGATTGCTCATCCATTGGGTACTACGACCGCGACTTGTTCTTCGATTAGGATTGCCTTCAATTCGAACTTATTCGGGTAAGCTACATACATGGATGTGCTCGATTAAGCATGGGAAACAAAAGCCCCATGGTTAATTTGGTTATCATCATCGTTTAGATGATCAATTTGGTTCGGATCTAAACTAGGGTTCTTCCAATTTGGGGGTTCTGCTTGGGTTATGTTTACAAGGAATTTAAACCAAGATGTACCACGGCGGAGAGCCTTGGTTCACTGGTAAGACACTGCCTTGTTAAGCAAGAGGTCCCGGGTTCGAACCCGGGCACCCTCTTGTAATTTTTTTAAAGCCTTTTGGCCTTAAATTAAATATAGAAAATTTATAATAATTATAAAAACGACTTTTATAAACCCCAAATATTTTTAAAGTCATCTATATAATTCTTAAAATTTATTCTTGTAAAACATGTTGATATTTTAATATAAAATTATTTACAAATGTTATAATTAAATATTCTTATAAAAATTAGATTGTTATATAATACTTAAAGGTATTAAATTAATATTGGACCTTATGTTTAAGGATTAATCATGATAATTATAGAATTTAGATATAATCTTATAAATAAAATCACAAGTTATTTACAAAAGATCAATTTTCTTAAAAATAAATTTTTATTTCATAAATGGACTTTTTATAAGAATTTATTAACTTTATAAAAAAATCCCTAAAATTCTAATACCCTAGTTCATGTTAACTCGTTAATCTTATTATTAACCTAAATCTTGTAATATTTATATATCTAGGTGCCTTGTGACGTTTTATCTTGGAACGACATATATTATTCTTATTGATCTTCATTATATACTTAATTGACATGTGAGTTTTCCTTGCCCCTTTTTACTTTATTTCACACTATTTTGGGGTGAAACGTGATACTTATGCACTTACACTTATAAACGTTTGAGACTTGTAAAGCACTTGCAATTCATCTTTATATTTTGTCATGGTTATTTGTGTGTTGTAAGTGTTTATATGAGATACATAGTTCGTTTACAATCATTAACTATTGCTAGCCTGGCGACGTCTTAGATCTTTGGGCCTGACAAGCCTATTTGGTGCTAAAGTCGATGTATTGCCGACTCCTAGGAGCCGTATGCTTGTGCACTAGGGAACCAAATACACTTAGCCAATCTTATATACTTGTAATCAAGTCGAGGTTTGGTTGTAACGATATGTGTTCTATAATCTTACTAGCTTATAACTTATGACATGAATTGCTACTTGTAACTTTATCATAGTATGTATGAAAACCTTGGAAACTCACCAACTATTTTTAGTTGACCTTTTATTTTATCATGTTTCAGGTAACCCCCAAGTTTAAAGTGGTCTTTTGAAGCTTGCAATAAAACTAGGACGTGGACCTAGTTAAATAAATAAAATGTTATGTTTTGATTTATGTTTGAACTTAATTCATGTTTGAGACTCATGTTTGTATTTCCTGTTGAAACTTAAAATATTAATATTTACCTTTAAATATAGCGTTATGTGGCTGTGAACAATCTTAACCCTCACATCTCGACGTTTCCGCCGTCAAGGTTGGGGTGTGACAGGTATTGATTTCATGGGCCATTCCCGGTATCATTTGGAAATCGTTACATCTTAGTAGCAGTTGATTATGTCTCAAAATGGGCCGAAGCTCAAGCCCTACCCACCAACGATGCAAGAAATGTTGTCAGATTCCTTAAGAAATTATTCTCTCGTTTTGGTACCCCCAAGGCTTTGATTAGTGATCGAGGGACCCATTTTTGTAACAACCAGCTCGAAAGAGCAATGGCCCGTTATGGAGTAAATCATCGGTTTACAACCGCTTATCATCCACAAGCGAATGGCCAAGCGGAAGTCACTAATCGAGGTATCAAACGAATCCTGGAAAAACCGTAGGACAAAATCACAAGGACTGGTCTGCCAAGCTAGACGACGCATTATGGGCTTTTCGAACAGCCTTTAAGACTCCCATTGGCACAACACCGTTTAAACTCGTTTATGGGAAGTCGTGTCATCTACCTGTGGAATTGGAACATAAAGCCTATTGGGCACTCAAAGCAGCAAATCTAGACCAAGGCCTTGCAGGAAAGAATCGATTTGTACAAATCCACGAACTCGAGGAACTGAGAGAACAAGCATACGAAAACGCTAGGGTTTACAAGGAAAAGACAAGGAAATTCCACGACTCTCGTTTAAGGAGCACTAAACGATTTCGCATGGGGGAACGTGTCTTACTGTATAACTCTCGCTTACGTCTGTTTCCCGGAAAGTTAAAATCACGTTGGTCTGGACCTTACACGATTAAAAATGTGTTTCCAAATGGTGCAATCGAAATTGACAACCAAGACGGTTTGAGTTTCAAAGTGAATGGACATCGTTTAAAGCCATATAACGATGGGCCAACCAAGATTTTCTCGGAGGAATTACACCTCCGCCCCGACGAGGATTAAGTGTGGGGAAGGGTCGCGCCGAAGACCCGAAACGAAAACACGGCACCTGTACATAGATTTTATTTCAAATTTTAGCTTTTTGTAAGACTCCCAAGCACAAGCACGGGGCCATGCCTATCCAAGCACGCCCCCGTGACTCTGACAAACTTTTTCCACGATCTCCGCTGACGACTCTGGAACGTTGCAGGACGAATTTAAGGCGACTTCTGATAAGCACGGGGCCGTGCCTACCCAAGCACGCCCCCGTGATCAACTTTGCAGACTTGTGTATAAATACCACACTTGTTCCAAGCTTTCATCACACCCAATCCTGCTCAAAATCTCACGAAGAAAAGATGAAAGAATCCAGTCAAGGAAGTTCCAATTGGAATCCCGCAACGAAGCCTCGAACTGAAACGAGAGAGCCAACGACTCAAGAGTATTTCTTTAAGCTCCATGAGCTGATCAAGAAATTGACGGAGATGAATCTCACCGCAACTCAACGCTTGGCTGAACTCATCCAGAAGGTTCAGGACATGAGCGAGGAGCTTGTTTCCATCAACCGTCGGCTCGTGGAACTCAGCAACCGCACTTCGCACTACCCTATCCCGACCCTTCCACACGAAATGTGTGGAGGCTTCTTTTAGAAGCATTCCGTGCAGGGTCATGTGCGCTAGTGCGCGTTAAGGAGTCTGGTTTTGCAGTTTCAGATTCCCGGTTATTAACGTATTATGTAATAGTAGGAGATAGGAAAATGTATTTGTCGCTTGGTTTGTTTATTTGAATTCTAGGACTAATTTCGTAACTTCTCTGATGAATTGGACGTGTCAAAACTTATCCGGGTAAATTACGCAACGCGCGAAATTGAAAAACGGAACAACAAAATTCTGAACCGAGACTGCACAAGTCAATCACGGCCCCGTGCCTATATGACCATGGCCCCGTGACGACAAATTTTCGACAAAACCTGACTTGTTTCAGCATTTTGTCTTGTTCCCCTTCAATGTCAAGTGTTAAAGCCCGATTATTTTGACCTGCAACTCCATTTCTCTTTCATTTTCATATCATTTTTTCAAGTTTTCTTTCTTGTGTTCAAGCTTCATTTCAAGGTGATAATCAAGAAGGTTAGTATGTCATTTTCCATGATTATGATAGCTATTTGCATGTATTTAGGTGATTAGGTTTCTAAGCAACCGAAATCCTAATGGTTATATGTAAGAGCTTATGCTTAAACGTAATGGAATTATGAATGCTTCATGCCTCTTTGTTTATGTTCTTTTGAAAGTTGATTAGTGATAATTAGTTTGATTAGTTAGTAATTAGTGTTTAAATGTCATTTTCCATAGAATTAGTGTTAGTGTTAGTATGTTTCCCGTTAGTGTTACAAAGACTATCTTCATAATGTGTGGTGAATTCTTTGTTAATCATGTTCAAGATACAAGGATTGATAAGTAATGTTGAAACATTATATATTTTTTTATCTTGAATTATTAACAATTGATAAAAATGTTTAACGTATAATCTTTGGTTTTCCAAGCAAGAAAATGACAAATTTATGCTTAATCAAGGATTTACAAACAAAACCACATTGGCTCGAGTTGAAATTTCATAATTCAAAATGTTAACCGCACCCTCACGTTTCAAGAGGCACACCCCCATGTTTGACAGATTTTTCTTAAAAAGCAACTGTGTCAGCTATTTTTCAAAACAAGTTGACAAAAAGGGGTGACGTGGCTTTTGAAAACCAATCTTTCCCCTAAAATAGATAGTTTATTCCAAAAATCTGTTTTGTATATATTAACTGATTTGTCCAAATTTCAGATCATGAACCATCCATACTTGCAATTTGGAGGAAACCGTGAAAGATGGTGTCGTGATCGATTGCAAAGGCTTTTGCAAAGGGCCGAAACGTCACATTTGCAAGCCGATGAAGAAACCTTGGTGGCAGTCGGACAGCTCGAAAGATATAACAATTTATTGAGTATTCAGTGGAAGCGGTTGTTTTCACAAAACAGGCCTTCCATTTATGAACTAACTCTTGAATTTTTAGCATCTTTCAGATTTAGCATGAAAGACTCCGACCCTTGGGATGAGGAAGCAGTTACATTCAGACTGGGAGGGCATTGGAGAAAAACATCCATCGCTTTGTTTGGTGTCTATCTAGGAATATATACAGAACAGGAAATGGAGGAGGAAGCAATCTCAGGAATGCCAGCTTATCATACATTCCCAGATGAGGAAAGTAGGGACGCAGAAAGCGGCGCCATGAGAAAGGCATTTTGGGAGAAGATTGGAACAGGGGCATTCAACTCAAGTAAAACCAAGAGTAGTCAGATTCGGGACCCATTGCTACGATACATACATCGGTTGCTTAGCCATTCGATAACAGCTCGTGGACAAAGCGAGGGAGTTGTTAGCTTGAGAGACTTGTTTATCTTATACTGTATGACTAATCATTTGCCCTGCAACATTGGGTATTTGTTTTGTAACTTGTTTGCCAGGAATGCAACTGCTGGTGCCCCGACACCAATGTTTGGAGGAAGCTGGATCTTGAATTTATACGAGAGTTACGGGTGTAACACGGAAGGAACCGAAGGAGTAATGCCAGGATTGTTGGACTTAAGCATTTGCACAAGCATGTACATGATTACAACCTTACCAAATGGACAACCGAGATTCATGGATAGGAAGGGACAAATCTGGGATCCGGCAGACCCCGAAGAGATTATCATGGATCTTGATATGCCAGCACATCATGAAGACGCCGGGGCCTCCAGCTCACACGCCGGAGAATTTCCAACCATGTTAGACCTCTATGAAGCAATTCAGACCACCAGTGACCATGCAAGGAGATCATTCGAATACGCGCAACAAGCTTTCAACCGCGTCGAAAATCTGAACTCTCGAGTGGACGACATGAGCAATGATATAACATACATCAGAAGCCGAATGTATCATGAGTGGGGGGATATCCACCACAAAGCCCTTGAAAATCCACATCACTTTCAGGGGCCGGGCACAATCGTTTTGTGCCAATCTATCCTTTACTTTATGTTATTTTATTTTTATTTTGTGTGTTTAGGATTTTAATGCTTTCAATAAATGGATGATATTTCAGGTGATCCCGATGGTTCTCGCAAGCAAAGATACAAGTCAACTTCATAATATTTTGGGGAGTATCTCGTTTCCATACCTTGTTTTTAATTTATCTATCACATTGGGGACAATGTGAATTTTAAGTGTGGGGATGGATTAATCGAGACACATACTTAATACTTTGCTAAGATTAGGTCCAAATTGAAAATTTTTAACCAAATCACTTAACCATCAATTTTTGTGACACGAAGCCAAAAATTTAAACAATTTTTTTTAATAATCCAAATTATAAATATACGTTTTCGGGAAATAAATAAGTAAATAAAAGAAATCCAAATAAAAATTGAAAATATTTTTGTGATATCCTTAAAAGCAATAATCAAGTAAACATATGTAATCATGCAAAATGAAACACTTTTACCCAATTCCATCCATTTGTGAGTTTATTTTTGAGCCCTGAACAGCTTTTGCAAATATTTGAAATATTTGCAATTTTACTTTCATTCTGGATTCAATTGAGAGTACCTCATGATACGTGTGATTAGAACTTGCTTTGGGTATACATTTCAAGACCTTAATTAGTATTTTCTGCATAAAAATGAGTTAGGCATTAGGAAGCCCTTAACCATTCAAGCCACAACCATTTTCTTTTAATATTCCTTTCCCGAACGTCAACCCTAGTTAGCCCCGTTGAGCCTAAACATTTTATTTTTTTTATCACCCGAATCACCAAGTCACTCACCAAAAGCCTTCAACAAAACCTATTTTTCGTTAAAGACACGATTTTGGTTTATTTAAAAAAAAAAAGAAAAGAAAAGAAAAGAAAAAAGAGAAAAAAAAAAAAGAAAATTTGGTCTTTTACCGGCAGACCTAAAAGAACTGGAATGCATTCTTTTGATTTTAATTTGCTTTGTTGCCTTCATCACGCAAAACCGGGACTTCCCCCGGAAATCCGCGAACAAATTTTACAACCTCACGTACGACGCAAGAAAGAAATGGCGAAAAAAGGAACAAGTTCCGCCATTTTGTGGAATTTCAAAAAGCGCCATAAAGAGACGGGCAAAAAGATACGAAAGATGCCCGAATTGTGGAAATTGGTCACACGATGGAAAATGCAAAAAGAACCAAACTGAATCCCAATACGAATACACAGAACTGATCCGATTGGGTGCTATTAGGCTTCAAGCCGAACGATCCTTACGAAAGGATAGTTTTGTGTATCTTCGGGTAAAGGATGAAGTAAGGTTTCTAAAAGCAAAATACGGTCTTGACAATCTGACCTTAAACGAGTCCTCAAGTTAGCATATCCCTTCTAGCTTGAAGTATTGTATAGGGAACTCTTTACTGCTTTCCTTGTAGTTTATGTTAGAAAAATAAACCAAGACCGTCGTCTTTAGCATTTAGCCACTCTTTCCAAACACTCCACACCCGAGCCCGAGCCAAGTTACAACCCATCAAAAGACCTAATGATTATGCAAGTAAATATCTAAGTAGGTGGAGAATTGATCCCTTAGCAAGCTTATGATTCCACACGTATTCATGCTAGGCAATTGAGCGTATTAGTCATACTTCATCTTATGTATGATTTCATATATTCAGCCGAGCGTGAGAGTATTTTGTGAGGAGTGTGGACTTTGCATGATTATAATCTTTACTAACAATCCCATTGCTTGCTAGGATATCATTCTATATATGCTTAAAATGTTTGCATTTGGATGAAATAATTTTTACTTGCATATTTCCCGAAAGACATATTTATCTTTTGTTTTATTTGGTTTTTGGTGGAGTTGTCATTTTAAGTGATTTGCTTGAGGACAAGCAAAGTTTAAGTGTGGGGATATTTGATGTGCTCCAAATTACACATATAAACACTATCAAAAGCACATCATTTATTCCTTGATTCCTCCCGAAATATGGTGATTATGTACTTAAAATCTTTTAATTGTGTTTTCAGGTGTTGTGAAGGGCAAGATGGACAAAAGGAGCATAATGGACAAGAAATTGAAGAAATCCAAGCTTAAAGCTCCAAGCAGGGGGCCATGCCTCATTAAGCACGCCCCCATGCCTTGCCTGAAACACGCCCGTGCTAATTTGACACACCCCCGTGTTTGGACATCTGACAGGACAAAAGTACTGTCCCCCAAAAGTGATCACGGGGCTGTGCCCCATATGGACACGGGGCCGTGATTCCCCCTTTCACGGGGCCGTGCCTATTTTGTCACGGGGTCGTGCCCCGACAGCTCCTGCACGTACGAACCGACCAACTTTCGTAAGCATTGTACTAGCACGGGGCCGTGCCTTTTTGTCACGGGTCGTGCTTAAGCACTCCGGGAAGCCTATAAATAGAGGTCCAAGCTCTTCATTTTCTAAGCTTTTAGTGGAAGTGACACTCTGCAGAATTCTCTCGGGAATCACACTTTGAAGATCATTTGGAGGCTCGGGAGGTGTATACAACACTTGGAAGAAGCTCGGGATTGTCTAAACACCATCCATTGTGGATCATTGGTTTGATTGTTCTATTTTATCAATGAATCCATATCTATCTTCTATGTTGTTTGTTACATTACAGCTCGTCATGAGCTAAACTCATATTATCATCCTACTTGGATGAAACTTATGTAATTTGTGATGAATTAATGGTGTGATAAATATTGTGTTAATGTTATGGTGGTCTTGGGAAAACTTTCGATGGGTAGCACCTACATTTGAACGGGGGGTTATAAGTTTATGGTTTGTAATTGTGATTGTCATACACGGTTGAAAAACGTATGATCAACTTTTATTCATAACAACTATGGCTAAGTAACTAGAGATGGTTATTAGAAATCATAAGATCTTAACTTTCTGATCATTTGCGGGTTCCCTTTTATTAGTCTGAGAAATCTACAGTAATTGTTATGGTTTTCTAAAATTAATGGTATGTTAGAATAGAACTTGATCAACTCTTTTCTTACATTAAGTTATGTTTTCAGAAATCGTATGTCGAAAAGGACACAAAAGATTTACCTACATCACTAGGGCCTTGACCTAAGCAGTAAATCTCAGCCTGTGTTGGTCTTGGTCACTACGGAGCGGATAGACGAGAAATCGCGCCAGCTCATCTTTATAAACGTTAACACAATTACTTTAATCAATATCTTTAATCACACCACCACTTCATCACAATTACATAAGTGTAGTCCAAGTTAGGATGATAGCCTTTATCCCTTGATTCTAAATCCAAAAGTTTCAACTTGTTTTACTTTATTTCTTATTTTTATCGTTAGTTTAAAACCCTAATTTATATCAAGTCAATTCATCATTCTCTTAAACAAAAATCGATAGTCAATTACAAGGATTGTTGAGTAGTCTTAGTGTGTCCACGGATTGATACTCGGTTCTTACCATCACTATATTACCTCACGATAGGTGCACTTGCCTTTTGTGTGTGTAGTTAGTATAGTAACAACCATTTAAAACTGAATCTGTGCGAAAATTCTTTATCAAATATATATATACTTTCACACCGCATCACTTACTCAGTCAGATCTTACTCAGTCAGCGCAATCAAACAGCCCCTAAGTCTGCTATATATAGTTTTATGAAGGCTAGTGGCGACGACGGGCAGAGATGATGACACATAATGACAATGGAGGTGGTGACGCTGACGACAGTGGTTGCGTTAATTATTAGGGTTGTGTTACACAAATAACATTTTTTGTTATTTAGACATCCTATTGTCTCTATCTCTCTTCATATATCTATATGTATGTATAGAGAGAGATAGAGAGAATAAAAATAAATAGGATGTATTTATAAGATACCTCCAATTATTATGATGGTGTAGGACTTTAGGTGCTTATATCAACTACACTTGTTAGGTGGTGATGACAAAAAATGACAGTGAATGATGGGTGACTATTTGGATTCATCCAAAATTAGATAGTTTTATATTAATGATTTTATTTTGACCTATTATATATCAACTCATTTAATGGACCAACTCATCCTTCTTGAAAATTAGTCATGGCGTGCCTATAAAATTTGAAAAACTTTTAAATTAACTTATTAACTTAGTATTAATAAATTCATAGTCTATTCACTATTGATATATGGATATCACTCTTTTGTTTTTATTATTTTATTCTTGTAAAAGTTAGAAACGCAAGATCAACTATGTAGAAACAAATTTAAATTTTTAAGAGTACGTTCTTAATAGTAAAGGAGTGTTCTTTATTGTAAATTGTCATTTTCATCTCTGTGGTTTGATAAAAATTGTCACTTTCATCCAATAATTATTTTTTTTCGCATCTGGGTCCCTGTGGTTACAAATCTTGTCATATTCATCCAGTTCGTTAACTCCATCCAACATTCTCTGTTAAATGAAGGGTATATTGGTCATTTTACATATATGTTTTATTTTTCTATTTTTTTTAAACCCCATTTAAATATCCCCTTTAAATAAATTGCTATTTTAGTCCCTGTAGTTTGAACATGTTTGTCAATTCAGTCCAAAAATCCACCACCTTGGCATAAAACACCATATCACCACCACCCGTGATGGAACCACCATGTAGACGTAGGGTACAAATAACCCACACAAGACCGAGTACCAGAACCCGAAAGCCCGACCCATGCGGGCGGAACGGGTAAGCCAGCAGGACATGTGCCCCGCATTTAATTACATCGGAATCACACCAATCATAACCGATAATTCATTAAACGGTCGGAGAACATAAAAGGTAATGGATTTGCCGGGGAATAATCCCTGTAAATCAGCACACGATTACAGCAGACAAACACTATAAATACCAGGTAAAGAGGATCGAGATCCTCACAAAAGAATACACACAAAAGCTCCCTCTTAATTCTTCCTATCACATATTTCAATTCAACCAATACTTACTCTCACGCCGGAGGGTCGTTCCAGGGATATTTCCCCCTGGAACGCCTTAACTGGTGTTGTTTTCATTGTGCGTAGGTGTGAAGCTTCAGAGAGCATCGGTGGATCGAAGTTCAACAAGACCGGAACCATCCAGAGTTGGACCTCGTATTTACACACCACACCACCACCACGCCGCAAAACTGTCACACCCCGACCGATGGCGGAATCATCGGAGCGGATGAGGGAATGATTGATTGTTCATAACACATGGTTGTCTAATAGTGGAAATAATATTAAAATCAGATTACAAGATAATATAAGTTCAACATACACAAATACAACAATTGAAACCACAAATAGTAATTGTCTTTTATTTTAACTAAGTCCGGGTCTTAAATGAGCAGGTAGAAGTCCACTATCTTGCTTAACCTGAAATCATGTGAGAAAATAAAGTCAGCTAACGAGTTAGCTGGTGAGTAATCACAGTTTTGAATATACATATAGATTGATTGATTGATTGAAAATAATCCAATTCACAAGGTAACGTTAAGACTTATATTGCAATAGTAAAGCATATAGATAAACCGACACAATAGAAACCCCTTGACTTGACACTTGCATATAATAGACTCTACACATACACCATAGGTTGACTCTTGCCTCTGGCACAATCACCACTCGACTATTCATATGGGGTGGGTTGTCCAAACCAGTAGATCTACCATTGATACCAGGATTGATTGATTGAATTAGGGTTTTACTGTCGTCCAGTTTATCACAGTATGTTCACATAATTGCAAGTAATAACATAACATGTCTTGAATTGAATTTAGAATGAAATAACAATAGAATATCATGATTGAATATATTGTATCACATGATTTCCCCCAAATAAGAAATGATATAAAAAGGGGATATGAATACTCACCTGATTGATGAGATTTGAATTTGGACGTGATAGATTAGACACCTACGATTTCCTTATGATTAACCTAAGGAACGGTGCCTTGAATTAGAATAATAATAATGTGAGAAATGGGGAATAGGTTGGGTTTCCATTAAGATTAGGTTTTGAATGGTAGTTTAAATAATTTATTAGTTTGATTGTTTTGAAATAAATAAAATAAATTTGAAAGTCATTGTGTTTAGAATTTATTAAAAATGTATGTATCAGTATACGTATCTGTTTGATTTATTGTTAATGTGTGGGAAAATAATTAATTTTATTAATTAATTACATGATGATTAATTAATATATTTAATTATTTAAATAACACAAAACAACTTTTGTAAATAATCTGTAAAATTATAAAATACATATATTTGCAATTATCTTGAAAAATTCGTAATTAAAGGTAATACAATGCCCAATAATAATTTAATAATTTAAATTATTAAAAGTTCACTTTTATAGAATGAAATTTTGTAATATTTGAAATTTTATTTATTTAAAACATTTAATAAAATGTAAAAAATAAATTTCAGAAAATAATTTGATGGTTTTAAAACTGTTAATGTTTGTAAAAACATTTTTATAGTTTTTAGAATTTTTTTCAGAATTTTTAAAGGCTTAAAAAGGCCTAAAAAATAGGTGAGGTGGCCCGGGGTCGAACCCGGGACCTCAAGAATGGGAGGGAGCGCAGGAACCAGTGAACCAAAGGGTCGTGGCCGCGAAAGAGGTGGTTTCCAAATTGTTTTAAGCTGAATTCCTTGAATACCCCCAACACATCCAAGCCCTAGTTCGATCCTCACTCCAATTGAGGTTCAATTCGGTTTCGATAGTCACTGAAATCTTAGGGCTTTTATTCCCCATGAAAACCGAGTGTGTGGGTGTGTGGGATTACCTGAATTGGTGAGATTTTGGTGGAGAACAAGTGCACGAGCCGATCGCGACCTCGTATCACTTGTTTGCTATCCAAACGACAATGATAATCAAATTAAACTCGTGGGAAGCTTTGAATGATGGTATTGATGCAATGCCCTCTGTTAGTTTCGATTAAGATTGATCGGAGGTTGGTTCAAAATCGAGTTGCAGGTCGCGAAAGAGGAGGTGTTCGAAGGTGGTGTTTAAATTCGTTTCAAGCGAAATGGAGAATGGGAGTCGATTAGAAACAACTTTATGGTTGTTCATATTTGTTTAATTCGATTAAAATAGGGTGTTAGCAATGTTCTCAGAACCGGATCGGACGTCGAACCGGACGGCTTACTGGTTTGGTGGTCGGACCGGTCGGACCGGAAAGGACCGGATTTAACTATATTTTAATTATATTTATATATGTAATTAAATATAAGTAATTTATATATGATTTATACATATATTTTATAGTTATATATAAAACTTAATTATATTTGTATATACAAAGTACTAATTTATGGTTTAACACCCCGTTTTTACCCACTAAAATCAAAAAAAAAAAAAATTCAAAATCCGGTCGGACCCGAACCGGTTGGCCGGTCCAACCGCCGACTCGGTTCGAACCGGCCGGTTCAACGCTCCAAAAACGAACCACCCTCGACCGGACCGGACAGGCCTCCGAATCCCGGTCGAACCGGTCGGACCGGCCGGTCCGATCCGGTCCTAACAACATTGGGTGTTAGTGCGATCTGTGGACTGAAAAAGGGCCGACAACGCGTGGAACAGATTCTGCATCGCACTCGTTCAAATTTTGAATTGTTTTTTTTTGGCACGAGCTCGAATCTCCCACGTGAATGTGTCGGGAGTGTTTGTTTTGGTCAAACCGCATTAATCGAGGTTATTTTTGGTTGCCGGAGAGTCACCGGAGGTGGTGGCCGGCGGTGAGGGGTTCGACGGGGAGGGGGTTTGGGTTTTTTTAAAAAATTACATATCCGGTCCCTGTGGTTTTGAGTGTTATCATTTTTATGCTTAAACTTTCCTTTAAAGTTTTGAAAATTACCAAATGACCCCTGGACCTTATTATTGTTATTATTATTATTGTTATTATTATTATTATTATTATTATTATTATTATTTATTATTATTATATTATTATTATTATTATTATTTATATTATTACTACCACTAGCATTATTATTATTATTATTATTATTATTATTATTATTATTATTATTATGATTATTGTATTTTTCGGAATCAACATCGACGTTTTAAAACTAATCTTTATTAATGAATATATACGCGATGTTACAAAAACCACCACCACTCCATCAGAACCACCAAATCATCACCACCACCCTATCATAAAACCACCAACACCACACCAGACGGGCACCACCACCACACATTAGATCTCCACCACCACACATTAGATCTCCACCATCACACACTAGATCACCACCACCATATGGACCCTAGAAACCAACCGTTAATCTCAAACTTATAACAAACTCCTTCGAAAACGTATATGGAACCCTTGAAAACAAGTATTGTAGAGGTATTAGTAGGGTTTGATATGCATTTTCGAAGTGGTATGTTACAAGTCCAATATTGATTGTATATTTTTAGGGTTTACATGGTAGCGATGATCCGATGTGCGTGGTAGTGGTGGGCGCTCTGGTGTGGTGTTGGTGGCTTTGTGATGGGGTGGTGGCGGTGGTTCGGTGGTTCTTGTGACGGGTAGTGGTGTGGTGGTTATTTTTGGACTAAATTAGCAAATACACTCAAACCACAGGGACTAAAATAGTAATGTATTTAAAGAGTATATATTAAATCAGGTTTAAAAAAAAAGAAAAATAAAACATATATGTAAAATGCCCAGTATACCCCTACATTTAACGGAAATTTTGGATGGAGTTAACGGACTGGATGAATATGACAAGATTTGTAAACCACAGGGACCCAGATACGAAAAAACAAACTATTGGATTAATGTGGCAATTTTCACCAAACCACAGGGACGAAAATGACAATTTACTCTTTAATAAAATATTATAAGTTTAAATACTTTATAATACAAGCATTATGATTTAGAAATATAAGAAACTATTTAGAAAGAAAGTCATTTTAGGGTTATTGGATTTTAAAAGTAAAAGTATACATTTTTCAAAAGATAAGAGATAGAAATAGACAATAGAATACAGATTGTAAAGCTGAGAGGAATGCCAACAGCTTCATATTGAGGTAGGCCCTAACAGTATCACGTGATTCTATGGTTCCTTTTGTGGGGTGAGGATTGTAGATACAATGGTTTTGATCAATGTGTGGAGAATTTAAAGACATGGTTTTAGTTTCAAACTCAGACATGGTATAATTTGATGTAATATAAGAGTAAAAGTACAAAAAATTGTCTTTCAAAAAAACTATACAACAATCTTGATATGTCAATTTAGAAATAAATAAATAAATTTGACATAAGTGGTTTATATAATTTGATAAATATGAATAATAAAATAACTTATTCTTTTATGGTGCATGCTTTCATGTATGGTCTCTTTCGCTCAAGTAAAATGATGACATTATCAAGTGCGCCAAGAGAAAGAAATTAAAATTTAAGATATTTTTTTGAAGGGTAATATTTTTTTTTATGTTTAAACTTATAACTAGTATTAAGCCCCCAGGTTGCTATGTGAGGGCGTTAAACGATGCCAAATAGCACCAGGGACACACCATCGTTAGCGACCATCAACACCGAAAACTCGTATAATAAAAACGGAAAAAAATAAAACCGATCTTGGACCGAAACGTAGCACTAAAGACATGCCACCGTTAGGCGAAACGTAAAACACATAAAACAATAAGTAAGTCGATCTTGGACCAGTGCGTTGCAATGGGGCCGTTAAACGGAAAAAAAATAAGTGTAAAACGTTGAACCACACACGCAAGCTACGGCGTGTTAACTCGCAAAATGTAGACCAAAATATAAGACGAAAATTTTTAAAATTTAAAAAGTACAGGGACCAAAGTTAAAAATAAAAAAATGTTTGGGCTATATTATAAAAAAATATAAAAGTATTGAGTTAAAATAGAAAAGTTAAAGATTAAAAGTAAGAGACTGCTTGACAGCATCTGAATTAACCTTTTAATAATTCAAATGTTTAAATGGTTCAGCACTTGTTCAAATTTTTTGTTTTGCGAGTAAATTTCTGAATGGTTCAGACATTTTCATCTGAATGGTTAAGCATTATACTAATGCTGAATGGTTAAGAGGTCTAACGCTAAACGGTTAAGACCTCTTATCTGAATTGATCAGACATTTGTTTTTTAATATTTAAACGATATACTAGCTCTTAATAGTTCAAACATTTTGATGGTTCAGCACTTAATGATTCAGAAATTATCAAACAAATAAGACAAAAGATGGGTACAACCCGTAGAAACATATTATACAACCCATAATATATAAGAATTTTATATTATACAACCCATAATATATAAGAAACTTAGTAATTAGTATATATATAATTATACTACAATTTAGCTACTCTTGTTCGCTAACTTATTTGCTGGTCAATTTTTTAGAATAAAATATAATATAAAATAAAATAAGCAAATATATCAAGATTCATCCCAGACAATTAAGAACTAAAAACAGTAAATAAGCCAGCGTCAAACGACAATCCTACTTTTTTCCATCAATTCACCATAAATTTAACACGGTTTGATAAACAAGTTAAAAACATGAAACATGTGGGGTATGTAATCATTGTTTTAGATCTATTAATCTTTCAAGTCAAAATCACACGTTGAGGATGTGAAGTTTTCACCATTGTATCCCTAAAAAAAATAAGCCTAAAACTTTCGTGTTTAATCTCAACAATTTTTTTTCACATTATAACTGATTAAAATATAAATTATGTAAATAAAAAAATATTAAAAGCCCCCTTCTCTTGTCATAAAATCTCAAACCCCGACAACGACCACCAACCACCCTACACCACATCCTACCTTCACCCGACACAACCAACACCCTTAACCGCACCTTTCGCCAACGTCATTCACCACCACTCAGTTAACCAACCAACCAACCAAACAAAAACACAAACAAACATGTTTAGTGAAATCTCACTCGCACCAATATCTTTTGATAGGGTATGCAAACAAAAACATAAAACAAACATATTTAGTGGAATCTCACTCGCATCAATATCTTTTGATAGGGTATGCAAAGGATGAGATGAGAATAAAAAAATCTTTCCAATACTAAAAGATAGAGAAAAAAAAATCTTTCCAATACTAAAAGATAGAGAAGCACATCTCACAAACTTAAAAAACCAGATACAACCACCCAAATCTATGTGAAGATAGAGAGGTTAATCTCAAAAGCCAAAAACTTAAAATCCAAATACAACCATTCAAATCTATGTGTGTCGGTGTGTGTCCTGGATTGCATAAGAAACAAAATTATCTGGAGTTGCAAATTTTGATCTAAAGGTTTTATAATCAACTTTTAACAAATAATCATTATGTTATCCATTGAACTCTCAAAAAATTAAACGGATGCCACAGGCTGAAAGTTATCTCAAGACATTTGGTAGGATGAAAGACTTGATAAACAAAAAAAGTAACATTTTTGCATACAGAAAAATGAGGGTCAAACACTCTTTAAGCTACAGCCTTTGCGACTTCTTTAGCATTTGATGTACTCAATTTCTGTGGCTGCAAGCATGATTGCAGACAAATAATCAGTCAGAGAAATATCAATATAATATGTGGCGAATTTCATATTAAATTTTTCTGCAAGTTTAATAATTTCTTTTTGAACTTCACTTTTTTACTCCTAAATACCACCTAATCCTGCACTTGTAAAGTTTTAAACTCACACCACGTTTACTGGAGTAATCACCAATGGGTAAAATATTTTATGACATGTATACCCTTCCCTGAATTTGGGTATGAGAGTTTCGACTTTAAGGAGGAGAAAAGTATACTGGTTATTATGTCAAAAATTACATTTGATGAAAGGTAAATGTTAATGTTATGAAATTTCAAAGGACAAATATGAATAAATCCTTTATTTAACTACTTGACCTGTATATTTTAAATTATGAATAATACTTATAGATTATATTAGAGGATATTTCACCCAACAATAACCAAGTTTCTTCGCTGCGCAATAATGAAATTAACCATTTACGCATATTAAAATAGTTAGGTACGTATTTCAGCTCCTTACCTCGGCTAATTCGTCCTCGTGCTTTGGAATGAAAGCAGTGTCGACTTTCCCGTTTTTGAAATCCTGAAGTGAATAATGAATAGGAAATTTTAAATGCATGAAAAGCATGGTGATTTTAGAAAATAAAAACATGAGAAGATGCCTACTTCGATGTCAAGAATTAGCTTGTGGTACTCAATTGTTGTTGGAACCCCTGAAAATATAAAATAAAACATCGTAAAAAAATACATTTTTAGTTTTTACAAAACCTGAAAATGGACTGCAAGCTTAATTTTTTTTACCTGTGATGATGGTATCATCAAGAGCCCTTTTCATGCGTTCAATTGCCTTTTCTCTTGTTGGAGCCCATACAATAAGCTAAAAACCATGATTAATAAGTTACAAATCAAAACAAAAGCAACTCATTATTGACATTTAAAACAAGTATAAGAATATGGTATTGCAAGTGAGATGCAAACAAGTTTGATTAGTTTAAATTATGGATTGATGAGATGTAATAGTTTGTTGATTCAAAATTTAGAAAATGTCGACCCAATGACAAGTTTTCTGAAGGATTGTATACAGTGAGGTGGCAGTTTTGACCTGTTTAGGGGAAAATGGGCCGATTTTTATTTTCGATTGTACTTTGTCTCTAACAGGTCAAATGAGAGACACTTTTGAATAACATAAACAGTTGAACAGGTGTCAAAAGGTTCAGAATTCAGCCAAAATGCATAAAACCTCCTTTCTCGTTTTATTGCAAAGTTAGATTATCAAAGTAATAATAGTTTTTTGATCATGTTTAAAACATTAAAAGTTTGTAAAATCAACAACAAAGACATAAATTTGTGGGTCCATCAAACCTGGCCTGACCCGGCCCTTTTAACATAATACGAGCCCATTTCGACCAAATTACCCAACCCGCCCCTTTTTCCACCTCCGGCATACTCCGTTTATGATTCCATAGAGATTTACAAGTGCAAGAACTAAGCTAGAAGAGTGTATGCACAGAGCTGTAAAAGATTTACAAGTGAATTATTTCAACCAATTTACTCGTTACTTTGTTAAAAAGAAAACATATAAACCATTTTTTGTTTTTGAAAACTGAAGATAGTTTTTCTACAGCTTGGAGGGAAAAAAAAAAAGCCGTGTCAGCTCCCAACTGTTTGAATGCCATGCTTTAAACCTAAAAGTAATTTTGAATTTTTTTTAACTACATTAGTATGTTTCAATCAAGAAGCAAACTACCATTTAACTTATAAACTAGTAACTTTCATGAGCCCTAGAGAATTACAAACCTTTCCAAGTAGAGAATCATAACTTGGTGGAACAACATAATCGGTGTATACGTGGCTATCCATTCTCACAAATGGACCTCCAGATGGCAAGTAAGATGTTATTCTCCCTGGTATTTATAAACAGAAGGATTCAAAAGGTCATCCACTAAATGATCCAAAAGCAAAATTAGGTAGCAAATAGCAAAGAAGTAATCCAAGAAAAGATTATATAGTCTTGACACTTCCCAAACACCACATTAATCAAAGGGGTAAATTTTAAAAAATAAGCTAAAAGTTAAAAAGGTAAAATGGATTAAACATATTGGACATTGGAAAATGCTAATATTAAGTATATGCACATTCTGTATCATTTATTCAAAAAATAAGATTACAAATTTAATTTTTTGTAATCCTACTTGACCCACTACTTATCTATAGAAGTTTAGACAAAAAGAATTTATGGTCAACCCACACCAAAGAACTACATGTTTTGAAATGAGGAAAACTATTTGTGGGTATGCATAGAAACCAAATATACTGTTCAGATTTTTGTTTTAGAAAACAATATTGTTGACAATTTGTATGTAAAAAACATGGCATGCAGATGGAAGATAAATACAACCAAAGAAAATTACCTGGTCCAGGTCTGAAATTTTTGAAAGCATCTTCCGCATTAATACGGCATTCAATCGAGTGTCCTCTGAGCACGATTTCATCCTGTGATGCACAATGCAGTAAACTAATATTTTGAGAAAAAGAAAAACAATAGTATTTTGATACCTAAAAAGCTGAAGCTAACAATTCTGTACCTGTGAATAACGGAGTTTCTCACCCATAGCTACCCGAATCTGTTCCTCTATCAAGTCAACTGAGGATATCATTTCCGTCACAGGATGCTCCACCTTTTTTATGAAAACTTTGTCACAACACTTGTAATAATAAAATGGAATTTGTAGTTGGTTAATTCTACATATGTTCATAGATTATTTAACCAACCTGGATTCTAGTGTTCATTTCCATGAAGTAAAATTCACCTCTTTCATCCAAAAGAAACTCTACGGTACCAACACCAATGTAGCCAATTGATGCTGCTGCGGCAACTGCTGCATCACCCATGGCTTTTCTCAATTCTGGGGTTAATGCTGGTGAGGGTGCTTCTTCTAGAAGCTTCTGGTTCCTTCTCTGTACAAGCAAGGAAATTTACATTTTAAGTTACTATTAATAATGCTCTGAGTTCTATCACTCAGTCTTATAGTTTTCTAATTAAGCTTGCTTATTCTGTATGCTAGTAGCTCACTAAATTAAAGGTTCAAGTCACTCAGGTACTGTTTGTATGGCTTTAATGGAAGGAAAAAAAATGAAATGGGCAAGCAATGGTCCAATGGAATCAGAAAAGTAGCATGTTTGTTTATCTCTACTTCATATATTATCTAGTAAAGTTATTGGACGTTTTTGTGCAAATAATGATCATATATAATTGAAGCTCATTAAACACTCAATTAAGAATATAAGAAAGATATAATTTTAGCTATTATTAAAAAACAAAAAGGTAATCTAGCTAAAGCTTTACCTTTTTTAAAAGGTTATATGTTATTGTAGAACGCATAAATAAAAGAGCTATAACTAAACACCCCATGCCAATGGAACAGATATCGCTCAAATGGAAGGAATCACCTCAGAACAATACAATCCATACAATCACACAAAACTAAACAAAAATTCAATTCCATTACTTTTGATTCCAGCATACCAAACACTACCCTAGAATGTACAGTAATGTTTAGACAGCTCATAGTAACAAGCATGTTGAATATTAAATTTCAAAATATGCACCTGAATGCTGCAGTCACGCTCCCCAAAGTGAACAACATTTCCATATTTGTCTGCAAGAACCTGAACGAGAATGTATTATGCGGTTAAATATATCAACTTGGTAAATAAACACCCAAAATAACTTTCTTATATGCTAATGGTAGGTATAATATCAAAAGCCATCCCATTGTATTTCTTCTTCTTTCGGCAATAAGTGTTCGTTTTTTGTTGTAGTTGATTAATTATTCAGCTTCTATGACAAAAAGGAGAGTTACCTGGAACTCAATGTGCCTTGGATTTTGAATGTATTTCTCCAAATATACACCATCATTTCCAAATGCAGCTGCAGCCTCACTTTTAGCTTGCTATAATAAGAATTACTAATCATTGAGAAAAAAAATATAGAGAGAGCAGTTTGAATATATCAATTGAAATAAAAAGTACAAATAACATTAATTAAAGTTGGTTGCAGGGTATTATTAAATACCTGTAACAACTTTACAAACTCGTCACGCTCTTTTGCAAGACGCATTCCACGGCCTCCACCACCTGCTGTAGCCTTCATAGCATAAAAATATTAACGTAAGCTTCCTACTAAAATAAGTTGCATTCACTCACTGTTTTACCTTAGGAAAGTGATTGATTTTGGGGGGATGAAATTGGAACTTTGGGAGGAAGGATGGGAGGTATAATATCATCCAACTTATCTAAATGGATGAAGACCCATTCACTTAACTTTTTCCATAAGATGAGAAACAAAAGTTCTAACATACAAGTAAAAATATGCGTACATTTGATGCAAGTCTTTAAAGCATGGTAAACATGCTTTTCTTGCATACCACAGTTTTTGTTAGAATTTAGAAGTCAAAAATGTCAATATGTGTAAAACATAAAAGTCAAATAGTTAGTTTGGGTTCTATTCTACATTTTAGATAAGTCAAGGGTGTTAATTGTAATGTTCTCAATAGTGTGTTGAGTTAGTTAGGAAGGTTGTTACTGTGGTGATTAAAAGGGGGTTGTAATCATTTGAGAAATATACACTTCTAAGATCTTCATGTTCAAAACTTCTTCATTCTTCTTTCTTGATTAGACGAATTGGATTGTTCTTTGTGTTCATTATTGTAACAGTTTTTATAGTGATTTATGTCAAGACAGAATTTCAACTCACTGATATCTTCACGAAACCACTTTGAAAGGCACAAATAGATGTTATATGTAGCAAGTTAGGCATGATTAACATCTATGCTCCAACTTGAGGAGGAGTGTTAGATGCAAATATTAGTTTAAGCCCATTTGTATTAACCTAGTTAATTCTACCCTGTAAAAACATATCTTAGGGTTTTCACCTCTATTTATAAAAGTTTCCCCTCATTGTACATCCGCTTTATCAATACAATAACAGATTACACATAGCATAGTTTTTATAACAATTCCACTATGTTAATACAAAGTCATCAACCGTGTATGGTACAAGTTTTAGAGTATAATACCAAACTCGTATTGAGTATAATACAATTTTATAACACAGGTATGGTTTAAATACATATTGCCCTGTATGTTTATGAATTTAAACTTGTTTTTTGCACGGAAGGGTTTATTGTTTTAGACTGTAACTATCATATGAGGATGTCAGAGGATCATTCAAAATTCTGATGTGATCTGCACAAGACTATAGTCAATTACAGGATACATACAAAGGTGTTTCAAGTATTGGTCCATTTAAATGTGGTTAAACCATTGGATCGCTTACTAAATAATGGATCGCTTTTTATTTATTGGTCCATATTAAGAAATAATGGTTAAATATCATATAGATCAAGACCAGGCCTATTGACAAGCATAAGTCAGGAAACAGACATAACGGACTCTAGGATTCAGAGAGGTATGTAGTGCACAACAAAATCAATTTAAAATTTGAGTGTAAGGAAGTCCAAATAGTCCTTTTTTAAGTGAAAAACCTGGTTTTCCATTTCAATTAAATTTATGCTACATCTGAATAGCTTAATGTCTTCTACATGCAACTCCTTTTAAAAGTTATATTAGAGCTTACCTTAATCATCACAGGGAAGCCAATCTCATCTGCCAGCCTGATGCCTTCTTCAGTGCTCTGGTGAGATAATGAAAACATGTTACGGAAAAAATTAAATTTTGGCATCAAAAAATTTAGTATGATAATTGCCATGTAAATTAATTATAATACCTGTAATAGACCATCACTTCCTGGTACAGTTGGAACACCAGCATTCTTCATGGTATCTCGTGCAGTTGATTTGTCCCCCATAACACGAATGCTGTCAGGCTGCAAATAGACGCATTAGAAAATTTATATATACTGCAAAATTAGGATGTTTTGATATATGTAAGGGTAAATATATAATATTGCTGTGATTAAAACATATCTACACATGACTAAAGGATAGGGATAGAAAATATTAAGTACTTGTTACCAGAGTATTATATATGATTTTAGAATTAAGGAAGGTTAAAACTAACATATGCGATTATATATCTGTTTTAATTTGCCCACAACTCAGTTAGATGATCAAAGAGCCCTCTGGGCAGTATGTTACTCACATTCATAGCATTTGAAACTTAAAAACATGTATTGAGTAAAAGAATATTTATTTATCATCACTTATAAGTTTCATTGCCAACCAGAATACATGTGATAAGTTACTTACATTTGGCCCAATGAAGTTGATTCCATGCTCTCTGCACATCTCAACAAAAACAGCATTCTCAGCAAGGAAACCATAACCAGGATGCAACATTGTACATCCACGACTGATAGCAGCAGATAGGACATTGGGTATCAGCAAGTACCTGGTGAGAAAAAAAGTGACAACTTACTATACCAGAAATTGAACAAACAATTAGGTATCCGACTAATACACCAAGATGAAATGAATTAAAATTTCTAACAATTATGTGTGAGGTAGATAGATCAACTTACGATTGACTACTAGGAGCTTCCCCAATACAAACTGATTCATCAGCCAGTTTCACATGAAGTGCGTCCTTATCTATAGTAGAGTACACAGCAACACAGGGGATCCCTAGCTCATGAGCAGTTCGAATCACACGCACTGCAATTTCCCCTCTGTTTGCCACCAGAATTTTTTCAGCACGGCAGGTGACACCAAGAGCTCCCTCACGTTTCACTGATCTATGAGCCTTTTGAGAGGCCTGAAATCTTTGCTTAGGAAAGGTCAACTTATTTCCCACCAAGAAGTTACACTGAGAACTCTTAATTCCACTAGACCTCCCGACGAATAAACCCTGGTATTAAACATCACATGTAAGACTAAGAGGCTCTAATCAAGAAAATATATTCATGCTAAAATTTAGTTTGTAATAGTACAGTAGTACAGAGACAAACACAGTCAATTAACAGGATTGCAACACGAGTTTATTAGAAATAAACATGATAAGGCAGTTAGCAAAGTAGCCAATTATCAAATTTGTAAAAACACTTCAAAACATGATATTGCAACACAGTTTATTTACTGAAGATTTTCTTGACTGTTTACATACGGACAACTCAGAAAGCATACAATTAGTTTAATTCCTGCATAAGATAAAAAGGAGAGACTCTACAAGGAAATATTCACATCATAATCTCTAGTCATCTAATAATTACACTATTTGTTCCGAATTATATGAGCTTTGGCTTTTGGTCTGTTCCAAATTATACGAGTCTTTTGGGGGGATTTCAACTTGATAAGCGATGCTATTATATGACTCCTTATAACACTGAATTGAAAATCAACTACAATTAATTCCATTTCAGTTCACCTTCAGAAATACGATTCAGACAGATGGATTATTGCAGAAGAATAAACTTTTTATGAAGGGGGCCCGGGTTTTAAATCATTAAATATAGCTAACCAAGTGATAGTTGTCTAAAATGTATCTATATAGCAAGTTTTACACATAGTAAAAAAAAACATCTTTTTCTACAGAATGTATCTAGAGGGCTGGAGGCAACTGCATATGGTGAAATGAGACAGAATTCTCAACCAACATCTTCAACCAAAGCAGCTTCTGTACATTTTTTAAGTTTCCTGAATACAAAAACACTATGTAACAGATGTCTAACTGTGCAAATAGTTCTTTGCATAGTTCTATCAGCATCTAGAAACAAACAAATTACAATCCAAGGAATAAATTTTAAACTATTAACACAAAAGGCTTGCATCAACCACCATCCTTAACAACTTACACACACAATTACACAATTACTAGACAACACACATTTAATCCACCAAAATAACATAAAACTACAAATACATTTCCACACTTACACTAATGTTCCAGTACACAGATTCACGCCTACTGGAATTCAATTTCACACACATACAGCTAACAAATATACGTAAATCAATAAGAGATTGACCAATCATACCGGAGGAGACGTAATCGGCTTACTGCAAAATGTCACGGCGGCGGAATCCATACTTGTACCAACCGCTGCGGAAATCACACACAATATCAGCAACGTATCAACAAAGTAATCAAGTAAACAGCTACATCATTCATAGATACATCAAAATGACGGTAGCGATCGAGCAATTACACTTAAAACTAAGATCCGAACTGTTAGTGCTGATATTAGGATCAAAATCAAGGGTGAAAGAAGAGTAATGGTCGAAGAAAAAGCTAACTTACTTGAAATCGATCGAGAGGATGAAGAATTTTGAGGAAATTAGGCGGAGCAGTTGAGCGAGAGTGTGTGAAGAGCAACGAAATACAAGTAATGAAGAAAGAAGGGTGTCGATGAAATCTATGATGCTTGCAGATTGAATTCTCCGCCCAAAATCAAGGGGTTTATTTTGTTTTGATTAGATTAACATATTATTTGGATTTGGTTCCGTCGTTTTCAAGTCGGATCTATTTGGATGGATCTATCTTATCTTTCAAGATAAATAAAAGCCTTGTCACCCTGTTTTTTAATGAGCTATAGGAGGTACGTTTGTTTGTTTGTTTATCATTTGGACGTTCTTTAACCTTTTTTTTTCTTTCTTTTTAACGATAAACAAATATTATAAGTTCAATCATTCGGGTAACTCAATGGCAAAGGTATGTTGTAGTAAAACATCTGATCCACTTAATGTTAAAAATAAATTAGATCAAAAGTCAATTAGTTATTATTAATTATTATCAAGTTATTGGCCGAATCAGTTAGATCCGTCGTGACTGAAACTGATTATAAGAAAGATAGAAGGAGAGTGTCCCGTTATCAGACAAATTAAAGACACGCAATAATATAAAACCAACATGTTATACGATGTTCTTTGAATGACAAACTGCACAGTATGTATTCATGTTCATAAAGGATTTTACACGCCCGATTTGCCGTAAGCTACAGCGTAAACTACCAGGATTTTAATACATAATGAATCTGGTGTTTCAACGGCAATGGAACCAGATCAACGAGAAGCCCGTGAGGAAACAGATGCAGAGAAACGAGTAGCAGAGAAAAGTTGTAGCTTTGGGGATGCTTAAACTTAAACCAGGAGCTCTATATTTATAGACTCAAACTGTAACCAATAATGAGAAAAACGGGGAATGGGGTTGACCCCCACCAATTCGCGAATTTGGTTACGCAGGTAACCCGAATTGCTTATTGATCAACTTTATCCATCGTGTTTATCTCGTAGTTGGTTTTCAATTCTATCTGCTAGCCTTTGAATCAGGCCTTAGCTAAAAATAAAGCTCCCTTAGCGTACGTGCAAAGCGTGTCTCAAATACGCCCATTCACATCTCGACTCGACGCACGTGTGTGTTTAGCTTTCTCTTGGCCTAACTATCACTTTGGTGACCCATAAGGGAGAACCCCTTATAAATCACTTAGTGTTTTCTCCCCCCACCGATGTGGGACAAGAAGAAACATGCCAACCTGCACATTTACAACTTGTAAATTTTCAACACTTAAAGTATACTACACAAAGTAAAACTTAAACGTATGACCTTCATTTTAAAAAGCTATGAGATACATCCTCACAAACTAGTTGATCTAGGGCTTATTGGTGACATCTTTTAACTCTATGTAAGAATGAAATTAGTTTGATTACAAGATCATTTAATAATAAGAGAGTGTAAATGTTTTTAAAATATTTTGTTAAAATATTAAACATCTTTAATGAAAGTTTTGGTAAGAAAAAAAAGAAATTGAGTTATTTAAGTGTATTTTTCATTCCATATTAAGTTAAAAAGGACATGTAGTTACAATCATTTAGCATAATTTAAATTGATGTAAAAACAAAAGTACCTGTTATAGAACCCAATAACCATTAGGAAGCTAATAAGTAGAATAAAACTCGCAAATTGATGTCCAGTTGTGAGTTGTGACTACGAACCTAGAATGGGTATCAAGCCAAGGCAACAGAATCCATTTTTTGGTATACCATCACGACCTTTAAATTACCACACTTGGAAAAAAATAATAAAACTACAAACCTTGCCGGTAAAAAATGCAAGGAATAGATATTCTCCATGAGGACAACATCCTAACTAATCATAGACTCATTGTCATGGCTCGAATGTTAGCCTCAAAAAAAGGGTTAGTGTTCTAGGCTAGAAGTATAAGATGTATACAGGCTTATGATCATCGATATTGAACCTTGCAAGATAACTAAAATATCAAAGTTAAAACTACAGTTTCACCAAACATCATAATATCATAGGGGTAACATATTCGTTTTAACCATTCACCAACATATGACCTCAACCATCCAAGACGATATGTGACACCCCCGCTGAGAGCGGAAACACGGGGATACGAGCGAGACGGGATCGTCATAACACATGGTATACGTTAGAGAAACAATATAAATACGATGACAAGCGTGTCATGACGACACTCGAACACAAACGGAGACTTGTGTCGCATTTAGTCAATATTCACGACAACATAGCCATAAGCATAGCATGTAAGGATCACATAACCATATAGAATAACATTGTTTATTTTCCCACAACCCGGGAACAAGTGTCAAAATGTATAATGTATAAATCAGACTACAAAAATGTTTCCAAATGTATGATTGTCCAAAAATGTTTAGTCTCAAAAATACATCCTAGGGTCTCCACTAAGGCAGCACATCTAGATCTTTAGTTATCATGATCACCTGAAAAGATATGCTCAAAACGGTCAACAAAATTGTTGGTGAGCTTCGCAGGTTTTAAGTAGTAACTAAATTAAACGAAACAACACGTAAGTTTATATGAGTTACCGCAATTACATTTATATGTAAGCGGTTGCAACTTTTATTGATAGTTACAGCCAAACCTAGTCGTCGGTTCCACGCGGGAATTAATGGCCGTAAGGAAAGTACCACACAGCGAAATAAAATCCACATAGCATATAAAGGTCCACACAGCGTATAAAGATCCACACAGCGTATAAAGATCCATACAGTGTATAAAGATCCACACAGCGTATACGGTGTATGTCACAACCAAGCCAATCCTTAGGTCCCATTACCGGGATTAATGGTTGTATTGAAAGATCCACACAGAAGAACCACACAGAAGTACCACACAGACAAACAGTATCACCCAACAAGTAGGATTACATAGTAATGTAGCGTCACCAAGTAACATACAGGGTGGTAACGTAGTATAGAGTCATGAATCATGATATCATCATTCAGCAGATAAGTCGTTCATAACAGTAGTAGTAAGCTTCCACTAAGGAAGACGTGTAGATACAAGATAAATGGATGAGCATTCTTTTCCCCCATGTTTATAAATGTTTAAAAGATTGTATAAGAGTAAAAAGGGGCCACGAAACTCACTTGTTAAGTGGTAAGTATGTATGATGAAACTTCCCAAACGTTGTATGTATGAACGGTCAAACACCTATTGACAATTATGTTAAGCATTAATGATGTGCCTAATGTTAATAATAATGTTTAGTTGGGTCGGGTCGTATCGGTTCGGTCGCGGGTGACACACACACACACAACACACGCAATAGATCTTATGTAGATCCAAGTGCTAGAAACGTTACCATTGTCGATAATATTTGTGTAAAAGTGTTATTGTTATTAGAAAAATACTTAGTAAACATTAGTGTTACAAATCGATTGTTGTTCATTGTAAAATGTTATGTTGCTTCGATTTGGTTTAATTTCGGTGAATTTGCTAGTGTTAATTTGAAGGT
Organism: Flaveria linearis; assembly: GCA_024085815.1. NCBI lineage: Eukaryota > Viridiplantae > Streptophyta > Magnoliopsida > Asterales > Asteraceae > Flaveria > Flaveria linearis. Next base: position 8,651,500 of record CM044008.1, on the reverse strand, counting down.
TGTCATTAGCGATGGCAACCGTGTCGATGTCACCTTAACATCACACGACTAACACCGCACATAAGAAGAACTCACTCATAATGACTCCAATCGCACGACAGGACTAGATGCACGACTAGACACTCCATTCTCACGAATCAACCCTCAATCATGCGAATCAGCTTCATTCGCACGATTGAACCCCTATTCGTGCGACTCAGTATTCAGACGTACCACACAGTACCCAATCGCACAACATACACAATCGCATGGGCTCAGTCGCATGACTCACTCAATCGTATGGACTCAGTCGCACGACTCACCCAATCGCATGGACTCAGTCGCACGACTCACCCAGTCGCACGGCTCAGTCGCATGTCAGACCCACGCCTGAACAGCAGGTTCGCGACTGCTGAAGTCCTGAGTAGGTGCACGGGTTTCACACATCAAGGACTTCCAGAAACACTTATCTAACATATCTAAGCAAGATGCACACGCAGAAAGGCAACACACGCACCCACATGACCTCATGTGCTCGGGTTGAACCTGAGCACCCGAAACCCTAAAATCGCAAAAGTAAAATGAGCAAAAATGGACGACCAAGATCGTCTACCTGCTAGAAACGTGTAGTCTTAACTGTAGCCGAGGTTTTGCCGGTGAAAATGCAAGAAACGGGGCGGTTTTTGATGCTAGGAAGGTGGAGAAAGTGAAGAAGAAGATGAAGAAGATGGTGAAGTTATGAAGGCTAGGGCTGGAAATGGGGTTTATATACCCAGCCCTAGTTTGGCAATTTGTCATATTTAGTCCCTGCACTTAGCCCCCGAGTTCCCAAATTTTGTTTCGGTTGAAAACGACCTAATTCGGCTCGTTATATTAATGATAAAAGCGCAAATATTGATACTTGTAGCTTAAGGATGGTTTTATTAATGACAATAAATTTATATAAAAATGGTATATTTTATGATGAGGATGGTGATATGTGTAAAAGTTTAAGTGGTAGCAATGCAACAACAAGAGCACAAGTGTAGAAGATAACAAAGCAATCAAGTATGATATCCACACAGATAGTTCATAAAGATGAGAAATGACCGACTAACGAAAAGATAACGGAAACACGTCAATTGACGGATCTTTTGGTGACGGATGTCACACGATAAGCAAAACAGATCAAGGTTCACATACATGTCTAGCGAGATCTCAGACGAGCTAATGCTAAACATCATCAATTACATATTTAATAAAATCTCAGATGATCCTAGGCTCAACATCATCGGCCCAAAGAAAAAACCAAAACAAATTAGGTTCCAAAAAATATAAACAAATAAAAACAATTCGGATACATTCGCTGGTCCGTTTGGATACATGCGCCTCCTTATTTGGACACATGCCCAATTTGATAAAATAATATATTTACAAGTTAAGAGGAAACCGAGAAAAAATAAAAAGTTATATGATAGACACTTATCATAACGGTCTAAAAATAAGAAAACTAAAAAGATCATATGATAATCTTGAAACTTTTGAAATATCAATTTTTTATTTTAAAAAGCGATAGTGATAGCATGATAACATAAGCATATACTTTACTAACATATAACTGAAATTAAAACTCTGGAAAGGAAATGTAATCAGGGGCGTCTCAACTTTTTTAGAGGTCTAAAGTAAAAAATTAAAGCGGAGGACTTTTAAAAATTTATCTTTAAAAACTTCTTATGTTTTTAAGCACAATCACTAGTTGATTCCTAAATTAGTTTATTCAAAGTAAATCCTAATTGATTCAATGATTTTATACTAGGTTAGAGCTTATGTACTACATGAGTGGAATAAATATAACATATTAAAATCATTAGTTTTATAAATATTTTATTTTTTAGATGTTATTATCTATTGTTGAAATAAAAATATAATAAACATCTGAAATTGTAACAAATAATGAAACTATAAATTATTACTCTATATTTAAAGGTAAAATATGTCTGAAATTATATAATTTAGTATGTATTAATAAATTATTAAAATAAAAATATTTATATTTTAGATATTTGATAGTTTACTTCACTTATTTAAAATAATTATCATTTAATATGAGAGAGACAAGAAACACAAATATAAATATGCTTGTTTTAACATATTTGAGAAAAAATGAAAAGTCAAATTGATTGTTGTTATAATTTTTATATTTATTATGAGAGAGATGCGAGAAATATTTTTTTATATGCTAGAATGATGACACGTGTTTTTTTTTATTATTTGTTATAGATTCTAATATAAACTATAACAAGTAAAAAAGCTAAAACAAATAAACAATTAGTAATTTGCAAATCAAATAGATAGAAGCATATACAAAGCTAAAACAAACTTAGAACAATTAGCAATTAAGAAGTTGCCCCTAGAAGAAAGAATTAAAGAAAAACAATTAGCAATACATGAAGCAATTTACCTTATTTAGGGAGGGAATCAATCAATCAGAGAACCCACTCAACCTAGTACCTAATCGTGAGTACGTTACTCCACTAGATGTCTAGATGAAATTGAAGTTTAAATGCTTCTTAATTGCAACGAAATCAAAGAAGCAAATTGTGATTCATCGGATGAAATTAGAGAAGCAAATGAATGTTAGGGGGTTCTTATTCGTTACACCGGTGAAGAAATCGAAGTTCTGCATGGCTGGGTTCGCTTGGGGAAAGCAAAATCATAGGTGAATGATGAAATCGAAGGTTTGCGGTTGTTCATTTTTTTAACTGTTGGGCCACCTCTGAATGTAATAACCAATCGTATGTCACATTTGTTCAATGGGCCATCTCAAGGAATTCCATTTCGTTTTGTATATTAAGTTATAAAAGAGCTTTAAATACAAAGTGTATTTTTGTTACAAAATATGAGAAAACACAATGAGTCAAAAAAGTTACAAAAAAATATATCTCACAATCTAAAATCAATTTCAAAAAAGTAATTCCGAGCTTTTGTTCCCCTAACCGTCCCCACTAAAAAAAAATAAACGAAAAATAACAAAAAAAATTAATATTTTTTATTGTGTCATTTATTAAAAACACAATGACGTCATTGTGTCATTATGAAAGATACAATGACGTCATTGTGTCATAAAAAGACACAATGTATTTTTTATTTTTTTTTATTTTTTTCTAAAAGAGGACGACGAGAGGAACAGATACTCCGAAGTATTTTTTGAAATTCAATTAAGATTGTGAGATATAATTTTTTATGATTTTTATAGTTTCATTGTGTCTTCTCACACTTTGTAGCAAAATACATTTTGTATAATAACCTCATCATTAAATTATTAACCCTGTAATAATATAAAGATATAGGTTGACTTTTATAGTGAAGTCAGAATAACCTTATATGAAATAGGATTTACTCATTTATATGAACTAGAATTATTCCCTACGCACGTTACGGGGGAAATGGCGCCATGCATGCGAATATCAAAACGTTCGTGAATATAAAAGTATATTATGACGACTATCACTCCGCCGTGGAATTCTGAAGCATTAGGAATGAAACGGAAGAAATAACGTTAACAAAACAATTAAAAAACCCAAAAATGTTCATGCAAAAAAAGGAAAAAAATGTTAAAAAATAGCCAGACTAGATCTCGAACCCACACAACGTAAACTCTATTTGTTAATCAAAGTTGATTCATTTTTTGATCGGTTGCGACTATCATGAGTGGAGATAAGAATATGTGGTAAAAAAATAACTTAAGTCTAAAAGAGAAAATAATAGGTTATTATATAAAAAGGTAAACTCATGTGATCAAAACATTAAATCCATAAAGTTCAATAGGGTAAGATTTCTTTGTTAACCATTGTTTATTGCGATAACCCGTTAACTCCAATGTAGCGAACACTTATACCAATGTAACTAACTTTTACACTGCGTTACACCACTGATGTAATGATTTTTCCTCAATTTTCAAATTTTCCCTTCATTTTAAAAAACTTCCACCCCTTTTTTAAAATCTTTTTAACTTTTTTGTATAATGTTATTTTTTTTAACAAATTACATCATTAAATAGATCATTTTAATATCTTTAATTTGAGTATAGTCTTGCTATATTTTTTAAAAAAAATTTAACATTCGTTTTAGACCACTAGTTTTACCACTGTAACTCTAAGTTACAGTGGCGACGTGACTTGCTGTGGATCACTAGTTGGGTTAATGGGTTATCGCAATAAATAAGGGTTAACATTTGATCCCTATCCAAGTTCAATATATCCAAGAGTTTGCTATTATATATTTATATAGATAGATAATACCATTACTTCTCCGTATTTTGGGGCTACTCGTAAACCAAAGCCTACTTTTTATTTATTTTTCAATTGTGAAATTATTTTAAAACAAGTCATTCTTATTAACTTTCCCATTACAAAATAAGATTCTGTGAATTTGTCATAATTTTAACATCGAGATTATCATTCTGTTATTGGTACCAAACATAATATTATTACATCTCCATATAAATTTAGTGAAAAAAATTATAGTTTAATGATATATAGTGTATATATAACGGTGTCCTACTATAAAATTAAGGGTTTGAGTTTCATAGAAATTAATAAATTTAAACTATGTTAATGATTTTAAACAAACACATGTAAAAATTACGCTTAATATATCAAATGGGTTAAAGCCAATAAATGAATAAGACACTTCTATTCTTATTTCATATAAAAAAAACTCATCTATCATATCTACATATATATAAAACTAGTTTTAGTAAACCCGTGTAATACACGGGTTGAAAATATCAAAACAACATAATTCATAATTGTACAAATATTTCGTGTGATTAAGTTACGTATTACTATAACAATAAAAATTAAAAAGTTACATTTATAAACTATAAATATTCAAATATTTTTTTGAATGATATAATATATAATTGACCCATGTAAAATTAAAACTAGTTATCTTAAAATCACACTAACCTAAAATATATAAGTATATTAATAAATATTTTTTTAGTTTATCTTATTTAGCTATAAAAATGTGTATAGTTCAAAACAATATGATTACACAATTAAGTTATAAAAAATTAAATTTAAAACAGAATGAATTATTACTATTAATTGAGTTTTTTAAAATGAAAAACTTGACTAAAATAATATATTAATTTAGGCGGAAAAATATTTTTGAGGAGTAACATGAGGATGTCATGTGGCATCCTAGTTACTCTTTTATTATATAGTATAGATATAGATTATAAATAAATACAAATTATATATATGGTATACTTAATATAAATGCTATGTTAACTTTTCTAATGGTGTAAAAAGAACTCCCTAGTTTAAGCATTTCTAATATAAATTTACACCTTCTTATATCATAAAAAAATTTATTACCATTGACGTTTTTACAAACTCACCATTTTATCGAACGTTGATTTTATTTTTTTAACATACAACAAATTATTTTAAAATTTCTTTTACAAATATGTTTATTTTAGAAAAATCAGTAAATGTTATATATCAAACTAAGGTAAAAGACTTTGATTATAAGTTACAAAAAATTGTTAGTTTTTATTATGATAAACATGTAATAGAAGTTATAAAACTAAAACAAACATAATTATAATTGCAAATCATGATAAAAATACCTCTGAAATAAAAGAAAAACTTCAAATTAAATATAAAATAATATGTTTGATATATATTGTTTTTTTATATTTATTATTATTATGACAAGGCCAAAACTACTCCTTAAACTTGTTTAAAAACCATGCAGTCAGCAATTAATGCAACTTAAATGCATACATCAAGAAATCGAGCAACTTCATCTTTCTTTTCTGGCTATATATACCACTTAAATCATAACCCTTCATCCTCACCATTTCTTTAAAAGTTGCAGAACAAAAATGGCAACAAGCAAAACCCTAAGTACTTGTTTTATTTTATGTGTATTTGTTGTTAGTTTGTCAAGTGCTTCTTCAAGCTTTCAAGAAGATAAAAACTTCAACTTTCAATACACACCATACCCGATTGCAGGCTCTCCTCCACCCGTTGGTAAAAAAATTAGAACTTTTGTATAATAAATTTTGTAAATTTTGTTATCTTGATATGAAATATTATGAAACATTTCATTGATCTTGATTTGTACATGGGTTTGTTTGCAGTTTCTTACCAAAATCCACCACCTGATCAAGCAAATGAGCCACCCACAGGTAAAAGTTTAGAGTTTTTTTAAAGACGATTTTTCATAAATTTTGGTTCTTTTAGTTGAACTTGATGACCTTAGGACTATCAAAACATGTCTTATCGTGTTTAACAAGTTAGATATGACGCGCGTAGCTCATGTATAAAATGCAAAAGACTTGTTTAACTATCTATATAATATGTCTATAAATTTTTTATATGTTTTTATGAACCAAGAATGTGAAATAATAAAGTGTAGCCTCGATCTCGATTCTAATTATTTTTAAAATATAAAAAATTAAAAAATACTTTTTTTATTAAACAGATGTAAAAAATACATTTTCCTGCTTCTTGATTCACTTTCGTTTACTACCAAAATCCACTACTAGATCATGCAAGTGAACCATCCGCATGTAAAAATTCATAATTTTTTAGCAATAAGTTCTGGAATTTTGAATATTCGATGTAATTTGATGTATGTTGTTACTTATTTATGATTTATGATTTGTTGCTTTTTGAATGAAGTTTCTTACCAAAATCCATCACCAAATAATACAAATGAGCCACCCCAATAAGTTCAGAATTTTTTTTATTGATGAGCTGTAAACTTTTTAATATATTTGATGTAATACGATGTATGTTATTTGCGATTCTTAATTTATTATTGTTTGCTAGCAGTTTCCTATCAGAACCCACCACCAGATCATGCAAATGAACCACCTCCAGGTACCAAAGTTAATAAATTTTGATTAATGAGTTGTAAAACTTTTGCGTATTTGATGTAATCTGATGTATGCTATTTATAATTATTAATTTATTATTGCTTGTTTGCAGTTTCTTATCAAAATCCACCACCAGAGCATGCAAGTGAACCACCCGCAGGTAGAAGTTAAGCATTTTGAGCAATGAGTCGTATATTATTGCATATATACTTGATGTACTTTGATGTATGCTATTCATGATTCTTGATTTATTGTTGTTTGTTTATAGTTTCTTACCAAAACCCACCACCAGATCATGCAAATGAACCACCTACAGGTACAAATGTTCATAAATTATATGCAATCAGTTGTAGAATTTTGTATATTTGATGTAATCTGATGTATGTTATTTATGATTGTTGATCGATTTGTTGCTGTTTATTTGCAGTTACTTATCAAAATCCACCACCGGATCATACGAATGAACCACCTCCAGGTACAAAAGTTTATAAAATTTGAACCTTGAGTTGCAATATTTTTTTCATATACTTGTGATTCTTACTTTATGATTATATTTTCCGTTTCGTTTGTATGCAGTTTCAAGTCCACCTGCAGGTAAAAGTTTATAAATTCTGAGTAATGTAATAATACATCTTGTAAATTGTGTATTCGTGTGTGTTTTTATGTAAGCTTTTGTATACATTTTAATTGATTCTTGATTTACGTACGGTGGTTTGTTTTCAGTTACATACCAAAATCCACCACCGTCAGGCGGCGGAGTAACGCCGGTGCACCATCCACCATCTCACCGGCACGAGCACCACCACCACCACCACCACCACCACCCTACAAAACAACCACCAACTAACTGTGATGTACCACCAGCTAGCGGCTATAACAACCCCCCTCCGCCACCTCCCACCGGCTATCATAATGAACCACCACCAAGCACCGGTGGTAGTCCACCCACTAATACTCCTACTACACCTACACAACCACCAGTTGTAGAACCACAACCACCTTCCCCCACCGTGTACAACCCTTCACCACCAGCAACCGGTGGTTGCAACTGCGGTGAACCACCGATCACCACTCCTGCTGAACCGGTGGCAGCACCCTCCCCCATCGAGGAACACAACCCTTCTCCGGCGCCACCCGCCGGATATTACTACTACCCACCACCCTCCACCGCCACCCCACCGTCGTCCACCACTCCCGCCACCAACCCACCGTCCACAAGTACTCCGTACATCAACCCACCGTCCACCACCCCTACACCGTCGCACCATCCGGTAGCCCACCGTCTCCCGCCACCCCACGGGCAAAAGCTCCGCCGGTCGCCGGTGACACGTTCCCGTCACCTCCGTATTACCCGAATACACCCTTCATTGGTGGCACGTGCGAGTAAGTAACATACAAACATGTAACATGTTATATGGAACTTGTCTTTATTAGCATAAAATGCATTTAACACAATACATGCACATACTTAATATACATCACATATTATTGTTATACACGCTTACAATATAATTACTCTTTTAATTACAAGCCAAACATGATGTGTGGATCGAGGTGGTACGACACGTCATGGCGTAATTTCTTTATATATGTTATATAGTTGTTGTTATGACGTATTTACTTATGCGACACTTGCATGTCATTAACTAAACATTTCTAAATACACACATGATATATGCATACACATATACATTATTTATTATGCGTGATTTATGCTTTTATACATCGTTTTAACGAGACAAATGTCATAGTTTCTGGAGGAGGCTCCCGAACTTGTTATCGGATCTATTCAAGTGGTGGCGTGCCACAATCAGTCGAGGTACAGGATTAGGCGGCATTCATGGGACGAACGTGAACTTTCAAGAAGCACTTGCAAACACTAGAACAGATGGCATTGGTGCACTTTATCGTGAAGGAACCGCTTCTTTGCTAAACTCCATGGTGAACAAGAACTTTCCGTTCACAACGAGCCATGTCCGAGACAGTTTCTTGGCGGCACTCGCCTCAAACAAGGCTGCAGCGGCCCAAGCGGAGGTTTTCAAGCTAGCCAATGAGGGTCAACTCAAGCCAAGAATCTAGTATATTGTATCATCTTTGTTTATGATATTAACTTATTAAGTGTGTGTTTTGTAGTTTGTAGTGGGCTAGCTAGCTTATCTCGTTAATTAACAACTGTTATGAAATAGTATCATGGATTATCAAAAGTTTATTCATGAATGATATTTTAATTGCTATATTTAACCTCTTAATAATTCTCAAAGTATTTAAAGGTGTGAAATTTTGAATAAATATGATAAATACTAGTTTAGAAACATGTTTCACACAGATTGAATTAAAATATTAAATTAATAATTAATAACTAGTATTTAGAAATTACAAAATAATTTTTTAGATAACATACGATTAGAATTGCGTATAATCAACTAGCTTAAGTTTTAAAATAATAACAATATTTTTTAAACTTCCGTCTTTAAAAATATTTGTTTAAAAAATGTCTTCTAAACATAAAAATTTGTATTTTAAACGTCATTTAAACAAAAGGTTTCCGTATTAAAAGTTATATTTATTTTATTTTCTATAAAAATTATATTTTTTAATAAAAATATGCTTTATTATTTGTAAAGAATATGAATAATCTTTATTATATAATATGACCATTGAATGGTTAATTTGTTATGATAGTGACATGTGACAAGGAATATGTACGTTAGAAAATGACATATATTACGAGGCTTACTGAATATGTTGAACATAGTGAAACGAATCATCACTACCTTAAGTAAGGCGTAAGAAAATGGGCATGCATGTGATGAAAATTTATTTTGTTTTATTAGTATATATAATTATTGATAATCTAAAAATAAACCAATTTTACCATACGTAAGATAATATACTAATAAAATTGAATTTCCAAAAATTAAAAGGAAACTTAAACTTTGAGCTTTGAGTTAGCTCCTTTCACTAGCCAATTTGACGAGTTCGTAATCTTATACCACAAATTTTCTAGAAACCTAATTAATTTTACAATCCATCTAGAAACCAATATGGTTTTCCTTAACCCTCCATAAATCAAAATAAAAATATACGATGTAGTTGCTAACATAGAAAGATATTACTTTTACGTCAATTGACTATCAACCAATAACACATGTGTCCTGGTTGACGTAAAAGTTATCACGATCTATGTCAAATGTTGGCTCTCAACCAATAACATGTTATGTGTCGTAGTGACTGTCACTTCAAATGTTCATGCTAGCATTAAAATAATTATGAATAACTTTCTATTTTATTCTAAAACAAAATTTTAACTCATATTTTTTAAAAGGAGCTCCTTTCATTCAACTTTAAAATTTACATTATTGTCAATGTATGACTCGAATAATCAATTTTATTAGAATGGATTTCACTATGCACAAATAAAAAATTATTGGGCTACAAACCCTCTAGTAAAAAATTAACCCACATACCTAATAATTTGAAATATACAAATAGTTTACAAATGGGATTCTAATAAAAAGGACACACGGGTGAGCAGAGAGAGAATGAGTGAAACGCACATGAATGAATAAAAATAAGAATTATTCATCATTATATTATATATATGTTAATAATAGAAGGAAATGAATAGTATGAATAGTGTTTTGAACCTTTGATGTATTGTGTATAAGTTGGTGATGCATGTATCATTTTTTATGCATCCTGTACAACAATTTGATGTGTGTGTGTATTGTGCTCCCATTTTAATTGGGGTTTTCTCATCATTCTTCACGCACAAGAACCAAGCTCTGGTTTCCATCGCCACCGCAACCTCCATCGTCTTCGCCGCCGACTGCGTCTACTGTTATGGTTGTTCGCCCTATTTCCGGCGATGGACGGTTGTTTGTTGTCGTTGTAAGCGATCGTTTCATCTGATGGTCGTCTGTAGGGATGGTGACGATATAGCTTCCATCACCATGGCGGCGACTGTGTCCACAGTGGAAGCGTGATTATGTTGCCGTTGACGGGACATCTCGTCCGATGGTCGTCTGTGGCGATGTGTGCCACGCAACTTCCATCGCCACCGCCGTCGAATCTGGGCAGTGCCGATTTGTTATCGTCGCCGCCATTGTCGGTGGCCTTTGGGTTGCCTGGCTTCGGTGGTGTGGTGCTGGTTAGTAGCCCATGGAGCTGACACCGGTGGCATGCGTGGTGGGGTGGTTATGGTTCGTCGTCATCCGAGGTTTAGGGTTACACCTAATCCTAATAGTTTGTTGGATATGTGGCTTTTTTCATGCCGTCCTTTTGTTTCTCTACAGTGTGGAGTTTTGTATTGGGTATATTTGATCTTAACCCTCACTTCTGGGGTTTCTGTTTTGTTGTCTGCCTATGGGTTCTAATTTTTGGTTGGTGATGATGGCCAGTGCCACCCCGAACCCTAATCTTTTGTTTTGATCTGTGACGGTAGATTTCCGTGTTCATAAGTCAATGATGATAACGACCCGTCGTCTGAGATCCTTATACCTTAGTTTTGGTTGATTGTCAGAAATTGTTGGGGTCTGTTTCTGGTTTGTTGATGATGATGGCTATGGTTTGTGGATGACAATGTTTATTTGTTCCCTCTAGAGACGTAACTATGGCTATGATGAGTTTGGTGGAGGTGGTTTCTTGGCGTGGCATACTTGGTGATGGCAAGTGTGGTGTTCTGCACTTACAACCTGATTTGCAGCCATAGTAACCAAAAACCCAGATCTGAGCCTATTGCTTCATGTTTTCAGTTTTTTCTGCTTTGTTTTCTTACTTGCTTCATTAACATATATTTATGTGTTACACGAGATGTGTCTTAACGGATTTAGACCAACCTGTGGCGTTGGTTCGCTAGCCTCTGTTGCCCTCTTATCTTCTTATTGGTGATGGGGTATTGGGGTTGTGGCATGGATTTTGACCAAAGATGCTTGCAAAGGTACGGACGCTGACGGTGGCTAGGGTGGTTGAGGAAGAGTGCAACTGGTGGTTATGGTGAAGGATGGTGGTCGCGATTTGGGTTTTGTTGCAAGGGGTGGAGAGATCGATGATGCATAAAGGGATTCTGTAATCCTGGCGACCATGTTTGGGGCAAATGGGGGGTGGGGATCGATGGTAAGCAGTGGGTGGTTGTAGCCGATAGTGGTGCTCATCAAAGGTGTATAGTGGTAAAGGTAGAACAATGGAGGTGGCTGGTGGTTCCTAATGCTTTCACGATCAATGATAGGATTTTTACCCTTCAAGTCGATTCTTCTGCTGTGAAGGAGGCGATGGTAGACTGCTCGTAGCAAAGGTAAGTTGGTTTTTTTTAACTGATTTATATCAAATTTAGGTGTTAACTTTAGCAAATCTACTCACGTTGATTGTCTTTCAGGCGCGCAGTTGTCCTCGATAATTGTTTTGTTGGTTGTTTGTATAAACCCCGTAACTAATCTTCAGGTACTTATATTTTGATTGAATCTTTGGTTTTACGCTCCGCCTTCCGTTTATTTGGGGTATTTGACTTGTTTTGGTTTGTTTGTGTTATGAATTGATGCATGTCTGTTTGTTCTTGGAGCCTTATAATCGGTCATTGGAGTTTTGGCTCTATAGAAAATGCTTGTTGGCCTTTGGACTTGCGGTTACCATTTTGTTTGCGCTCTTTGTGTGTTTGGATTTGTGTTGTGAATTGATGCATGTCTGTTTGGATTTTTGGCTCTATAGAAAATGTTTGTTGGCTCCAGAGATGTTGCACCCCTAGGATAGGCCACCGTATCATTTCTATGTGTGCTGCTCTTTGTTCTTGCTGTTGCGATCGTGTTGTTGCGCACATGATTATGTAACCGTGTTTCATTATTCTTAGGTGTAGTTGTCTCTATATGTGTTTGCATTGCTTATGGAGTTCTCATCTACTTAACTGATGTTGGAAGTGTGGATGTGCTTAAACCCTGCTAATGTCTATTTGGTTTCATTTGGTTGGGTTGTGGTATGCCAAACGAATTGATTTTTCTGGTCATATGATTATGAGATTGTGTTTCTGCCCATCGTCTTCATCGTTCATTTCGGCTTCTGTCCTTATTGTCTTCAATTAGGTTGAGGTTTGTTATATCTTGCTAAATGCCACTATGGTACATAAGGTGATCTACTGCTCTTAGCTTTTGATTAATTGATAAACATTGGGTTATATTTTGGACATTACACTGTATAAAATTGTGGATCTTTATAACATGGAAGTTTGAAATTGTTTATGTGATTTTAATTTAACTTAATATATTTTATATCTTGCGAGGGAGATTTCACTTTAAGTTTGAAAATGGTGGATTCGACATTTGAAAGCTTTTATTTTTAAACAAAATTTACCCAAAAGATTAGAATTTATGAATGAATTGAATTTTGTGACGCTGACAAAATAAACATGTTTGCTTTTAATTTGTAAAAGAAGTCGGGCTGATTAGTTTGTCAATGGTGCGTATACACAAGAGTAATACATCATTGATGTTATGATTTGAATATCTTGCTATTGTTGGTGATTCTTTGTAACTTGTCGATGATGTTGAACGGTCATTCACATAAGGCTTATCGTCAGGTCCATGTTGTTGCTGTTGTCGGTGGTTCTTTGAAACTGCTCGATGATGTTGAACGGTTGTTCACCTGACGCTTATTGTCGGGTCTATGATGTTAAGCTCATGCTCATATGAGACGTACTAGAATGCGGAGATTTGTGGGTTTACTGGTACCTCTGTTTGTTGGGGTTGATCTTAACCCTAACTTTAAGATGTTGATAATGAAGATGTTTGCATCTTTATTAAAACTATTCGATTACAATCATATGTACCTTATTTGGGCACTCCTGGGCTAGGATGAGATACCGGAGTGTTATCGGTTGCTGAGGCGTGGCTGCCAATTATGGTTAGCAGCCGTAACCGAACATTCTTTTTGGGCCTGAGCCTTGAGTTTCAAATTGTTTTGAATCGGTAATCACGCGCACAACGCGCGCAAATGGAAAAAAACCTAGTTTCTCATAATTCATATAGAGTTAATCGTTGACACAAAGATACCATTTTTAGGATCTTGTGCCTCGCATAAGTATATATCCTCCTGTAAGATGCAATTGGTTCTTTTTTTTAAGAACACTAACTGGTATTTGATCAAAAACATGTATTGTGAAAAAAAACCTACACACGTGTTTTAGGATGGCTTATAATTAGGGCTGTACAAAAAGTTCGTGACTCGAATCTCGCTCGAAGTTCGCTTGAAAAAAGCTTGAAAAAAGCTCGGCTCAAAAAAATCTTGTATCCAAACGAGGCGGCTCGGCTCGGCTCGAATTCTAAATGAGCCAAACTCGAGCCAGGGTTAGCTCGGTTCGAGCTCGGCTCATGGCTGGTTAGTTGGCTCGGCTCCTGACTCGGTGCATAAAATAATCATTATTAATAATATATATATATATTTATATAGTATAATAAAAAATATTATTATTACTACTACTATTATTATGATTATTATTTTTATATTAGGATTTTAGAAAGGTTTTCTAAAAATAAAATGCATTCTTTTTAGAAACAATTAATATTTTGTTTAAAAAATATATAACTTGATAGCAAATTATTTATATTCAAAATAATGACCTTTGTTATATAAGTACGGAGTACCCAATAAAAGGTAAAGCTCCTAATATATATTTTTAAGTTTTCATATAAATTAATGTAAAAAAAATTTAAATCGAGCCGGCTCGAACGAGCCACGAGCTGGCTTGAGCTTTTCACGAGCCGAACTCGAGCCAGTGTTTTGATCTCGTTAAAATTTTCGAGCCTGCTCGGCTCGGCTCGATAAGGTTCGAGCTCGAGCTCGAACCCATCCTGGCTCGGCTCGGCTCGGCTCGTTTACAGCCCTACTTATAATTGCTCAATATAGCTATAATTTCACATATAACCATAAAAGCATTGAAAATTAATCTTACTTGAGTAGAGAAGTAATGAAACTTAAAAGTATCACTACTCAGATTATAAAAAATAATTTGTTACATACTCACAGTCACACATAATCACAAGAGTATTTGTAATGCAACTATCATGGTATTATCCAATGCAAAAAGGTTTTTTAATAGTATCGAGACCAATCATTTTTTGTGGACCAATCAATATTTGTGGATGGCAAGAACTAGATTGTTTGATACAGTAGTAAAACGAAGTGTTATCTCTAGGAGAAAGTATGATATATGTAAATGAAAAGAGGGTAGAAATCGACAAAAAGCGGGCAAGATATTGATATAAGTAGATTCTATAAACAAACATCTTTGTCCAAAAGAATCAATCGGCATTTTATGGTCTGTAGAATATCAATATCGTCTGTATTAGCTGTTACGACTCGTATTATTTGGGGTCGTATTGGTCTTTTTTTTTCATTTTAGACTTTGATTTTCTGAGTTTTTTTTTAATTTTGATTTTTTGATATTTGATGCTTTATTAATTTATATTATTTTTAAGGTTTGTTTTTTGTTTAAAATGTTTATTTACAAATTTAATAAACAAATAGTTACTGTTAATGGTACTTTTAGATATTATTTATCATTGTTTTAACATGTGTTTTTATTACATGACATGCCTTTAGTACACGTATTTTCGCTTATTCGTTTTGATGAAATAGAGCCTACTGTAAATGACTTTTGCTGTTACATAGGTGAAAGGTGGTTATGGGAGTTGAAAATAAGAATAAGAGGAAACTTTGAAAGGATGTTAAAGACGATGGATGATTTTTGAAGATTTGAAAATTATAGGTTAAATCATTCTTTAAAATGTGATCCTAAAAGAATTGATATTATCTCAAAAACTAAAGTTTAAATTATACGGATAAAGGAAGGATAAGAATTTGATGGCTATATAAATTCTTTATAAAATATCGGGGAAAAAGACTATATTTTATATTTTTGAAGGCTTTGAAGTACACCTGTAGCAAAGAAGAGGATTCCAAGTTTGGGTTTCTTTCTGAAGTTTTATATTTTATTTCGCTGTTCGACAATTTGTAAGTTTTATTTTCTTAGGTTTTGTTTCATATTTGATTTGTTTGATCTCGTGTTTATGTCCAGCTAATCAATAAAGTTTTAATATACATTAAATTATTTTATTTAATTCGTTGAGTATTATTTTATTTCTTATATTTATTTTTATATGTTTTATAACTAAATACAATTTTAATCAAATATTATTTTATTTAAGTACCTAAATTTATAACCAATTATATACTATATAACTTATACTCTCAGGTTAAGTCAAATTTACACTTAATATCCTAAACTTATAAAAATTCTTGTATTTTATTTTATCAATTTACGATTAGCACATTAACTCTAATAAAATTACTATATACATATTCGCTATTCTTTTCATTTGTTTTGAGGATTCATTTTTTAATAGTATTTTTTTTGTTATACTTGTTTTTATTAACATTTTACTTGTGAATTTTTTACAACTAGTTAATAACATATAAATTATCATAATTAATATTTTTAGATTTTACAATCCCGTGAATACGGGTCACTCTACTATGCTACTTAAAATATAAACAACAAACAAATTTTTTTAAACGATAAATCTATTTTACTTTTAAATTACATTAAGTTACATCATACCTGTGTTTAAACTCATGATCTCATCTTTAAAAACAAAACCTCTCTGTCAAATAGGATAGATTCACGTTTTCAAACAACAAACAAAATTACTCGAGAATATTAAAAAGTAAAGAAAAGTTCAGAAGTGACTTCAGCTATATTTACGCATTCCAATGTCTGCAGTAATAAGCTATCGGTATTCCGTTGGCTATATCACCATCATCATCCATATCATCTCACCCTCAACGAACCACCACCACAACCACCTATCCCCACCGGAATCCACCTCCGGCGGCCGCCGGACGTCGTACGGAAGCCTCCGACAACACTCATCAATCATCAACTCATGGCGCTACGAGCAGCAATCACCACACGAATCACGAGCTCGAGCTCGATCTTACATGGCTCGCGATTCATGTCGTCGTGGTGGAGAAACGTTGAGCCTGCACCCAAAGACCCTATTCTTGGTGTTACTGAAGCTTTTCTAGCGGATCCTAGCCCTGATAAAGTTAATGTTGGAGTTGTAAGTGTTTGTTTTCGATCTTAATTTGGGATTGGGGATTTTGTCGATCGAACCCTAGGTTTTGTTTTGTTGAGATGGATTTAGATGCTGATTTGTTTGTGATTTGTTAGGGAGCTTATCGTGATGATAACGGGAAGCCTGTTGTGCTTGAGTGTGTTAGAGAAGCAGAAAGGCGAATTGCAGGAAACCTGAACATGTGAGTAATACGAGCTGTTATACTAATCTTTTTTGTTGAGTTTCTTATTTAACTTATCAAAATTTTTAATTGATAATTATAGGTTGAGATAGAAACTAAGTATGGCTAATCAAACAGTATACTGCTACAGTGATTCATAACTATGCAGAGAAAGCTATACAGTAAAATTGTTCAATTGTGTACTTAATTTGTGTTTTGGATACAAAGAACTCTTTAGAATTAGTATATTTTGCTTAGAATTTATGCTATTGTTGGGTTACATTTATATGATGGTTCATGGTTACATCTTTTCAAATCCCACTTATCATTTTGGTCCTCCTGGCATTACTTATTTTCTTCACCTTTTTCTATGCTTTTATGAAGATAAAGTTTCTTTGTTACCTGTGGCTTTAACACCATCTATAGTTTCTTGGGTACCATGGTTGACATTTGCTTGTTTTACCTTAGTGATAGTAGAGAGTGGAGAGACATCTAAGTGGGTGTCGATTGTAGAAACTATTAGTGCTAGTGGGCTACATCCATATTTCATTATCATGTTAGGAACTTATGATGAACAGTTTCACATGAATTATGAATAATGACTTGAAAGATGCATTTGGGAGTTGGGACCTTTTCCAGCATTTTTTTAAATTCTTATGCTCATCTGGCGTCCTCAACTTAATTTGAATTTAATTTAAAATTTTGATTGAAATTGTGGTTTAGTTATGATTTTGAAAGGTTAGTTTCTATTAAGTTGTCAAGATGCTGGTATTGTTTAAGTGGAAAAGCTATATCAACTACAACAGCATATAGGATCCAAGTATCTGTATAATGTACCCATGTTTTTCAACAAACACTGAATTATTTGATTTGATTAAAGCATCAAGAGTTGAAAATCCTGTAAGCTCTATGTTCTTCTATTTAATCATATCTACTTTCAGGGAGTATCTTCCAATGGGAGGAAGCAACAAAATGGTTGAGGAAACATTGAAGTTGGCATATGGTGAAGATTCTGACTTGATTAAGGATAAACGAATTGCAGCAATACAAGCTCTTTCTGGCACTGGTGCATGCAGAATCTTTGCTGATTTCCAGAAACGGTTTTCCCCTGATTCTCAGATCTATATTCCAGTCCCTACCTGGTCCAAGTAAGTATAGTAATTGTATATTTTATTCTGGTTACAAGTTTGACTTTTGACAAACAATATTTTCATATATGATCTATCTTCGTTGGCTAATGATGTAAAATCTAAATCTCAGCCACCATAACATTTGGAGAGATGCTAATGTGCCTCAAAGAACATTCCACTATTATCATCCAGAATCAAAAGGTCTTGATTTCGCTTCACTGATGGATGATGTTAAGGTATCAAGAATATGTTAGTGTATGAGATTTCATTAGGTAACAGTTCACAGTTCTTCTTTCTTAATATTTTTTTGGTTGTTGCTCAGAATGCACCAAATGGGTCTTTCTTTTTGCTGCATGCTTGTGCTCATAATCCTACTGGAGTTGATCCTACAGTTGAACAATGGAAAGAAATATCTTACCAGTTTAAGGTTGGTACTTTTGATACCTTTTTATCTTGTTTATTTAAGTTGATACCTTTTATTTTAATGCTAATATTTTCAGGTCAAAGGCCATTTTGCTTTCTTTGACATGGCCTATCAAGGCTTTGCAAGTGGTGATCCAGAAAGAGATGCAAAATCCATTAGGATTTTCCTTGAAGATGGTCATTTAATTGGATGTTCACAATCATATGCGAAAAATATGGGTCTTTATGGCCAAAGAGTTGGCTGCCTCAGGTAATTCTCCATTACTTATTTATATAATTTGATTATTGTATCTTCTCTTAGTAGTTAATATTAATATTAATATAATATAAGAAAGGACTCTTTTTTTTCTTGTTTGGATGACGGTATACACATAGCTCTTGATGTTATTTGACTTTTATAATTTTACTAACTTAATAGCTTTGCACAGTTTATAAAACTACTTTTGTAATACAAAGTTGATGTTATTTGACTTTTATAATTTTACTAACTTAATAGCTTTGCACAGTTTATAAAACTACTTTTGTAATACAAAGTTGCAAACTTTTGTTTGCAGTTTGGTATGTGAAGATGAAAAACAAGCTGTGGCTGTGAAAAGTCAACTGCAGCAACTTGCAAGACCTATGTACAGTAATCCACCTGTTCATGGTGCACTTATTGTTTCAACTATCCTTGGTGATCCAGATTTAAAACAATTGTGGCTCAAGGAAGTGAAGGTATTTGTTATATACCGTATTGGAATTCAAGGTCCTCATGGTGGCAATTTGACCTGTTTGTTTACGAATGGGTTCATTTGGTTATGTTTTACCACTGAAGGGTTTAATAGAGAGAGTTAGCTAAAACTGAAATGGGTTCAGCTGGCCAAAAGTTACCAAAAGGGTGTTCTTAATAAATCCTCAAAATTATATTTTTTTGATTATGATTGAAATACTCTCACCTTTGTAATCATAATTGCCGTCAGTTGTTTTTAGCCTTTTTATATATATCGGATTTGCCCCATTAGCTGTGTTTGGTAATTCTTTGGTCATTATTAATTAACCAAAACGCCTAAAATCAATATTTGATTAAGGTCAAATTTGTATTTTATAATTCTTTTAGTCTAAAATATTAAAAATTGTTCACTAAACCATCATTGTTTTTCACTTTTCAGGGTATGGCTGATCGTATCATCGGAATGAGAACTTCTCTTAGGGAAAACATTGAAAAATTGGGATCTCCCCTATCATGGGAACACATAACTAATCAAGTAATTTTACTAATCAACCCATCAGCCATTATTAGTTTTGGTGACTGTAAATTATAATCATGATTTGTAATCATAAACAGATTGGCATGTTCTGCTATAGCGGGATGACTCCTGAACAAGTTGATCGTTTGACAAAAGAATTTCATATTTATATGACTCGCAATGGTCGTATCAGGTAATAATAATAATAGAACTCTGCAAAAAGAAATCCAATTTATTAATTACACTTGTTTTTTTGGATGCAATTTGATCAAGTTGTGTGGTACAGTATGGCAGGGGTCACAAGTGGCAATGTTAAATACTTGGCAAAAGCGATCCATGAAGTTACAAAAGCTGCTTAAAGCTCATATATTATTTTGAGGTTTTTGGTTGAAACTAATTTTCGGGTATATCTCCCTGAGAATAATTTAGAAAATAAAGAGGTAAAGTTACTTCACCTGGTTATGAGTTTTGATTGTTTGTAGCGAATAGCAATTATTGTAATTGTTATGGAAGAAGACTTTGATAAATTAATTTCTTGTAAGGACATAAAGTGCTCGGTTCTGGTAGCCCGTTAAAGCTACTGCCGTATTGTTTGAATAATACACATTTGTTTTCTGGATACATGCTATTAGTAGCGGTGACAACTGGCACAATGGGTAGATTTAAGGCGTTGGTTACCAGGTTAGTTGGATAACAGGTTAAAACAGTTTGCTTTTAAGATCAAAGTGGTCTATGTTGGTCCTTATATGGGTTGGATAATGCGTTAAAACATGTCACTTATGGGTCCAAATCATACGCACTTTCGTTCAATTATCATTACAAAAGATGGGTAGATTTGACGGGTTGGATAATGGGTTAAAAGTTAAAGCATGCCACTTTTAGTGCGTGTCAGAATGGTTTAGACTGACCGACACACACTTGTGTTCAATTATGATTGCCAAAAGATGGGTAGACCTAATGCGTCGGATAATCACATAAAGCATGCCGCTTCTATTATGAGTTGAAATTGTCCAAGTTGACCCATATACACTTCCGTTCAATTATGATAGTACAAAAAGATGGGCGGACACGGCATAAAACATGCCACTTTTAATACGGGTCAAAATGGTATAGGTTTTATGCCACTTTTAATACGGGTCAAAATGGTATATGTTGACCTGTACACGACTTCGTTCAATAATGATAAAAAAAAAACATCTTTGCAGTAATAATTTCGATCTTCGGATGTAATAATAATTGATATAGAAGAATCTGTTTGACCCGTTTTGTTTTTAGACAACTTTTTGATATGGACAAAACCTCGATTGATCTAGATGTAAGTAAACGGGTAAGAGTGCATTTAAACGCTTGGTTATTACAAACTAAAGAATTCAACATATATACACAACAACAAAAACTGAATGAATGCAAAAATATTTATCCATTGAACAAAACCTGAATGAGAATATAAAGGCAGCATATACTAGTGTACACTGGTTGAATAACAAAGTGAAATTTACAAGCTTTGTAGAAGGTTACTTGAACATTTATCGTTCGCGCTAATCATCAAAATCTACCTTTGGTAAAAAAACAATGAAATCTACATTTATGTTTAAACTCTTACTTATGATGGTGTATGACCCAGTGATCAAGGGCTAATTTCTTCATCATCCATTTCCTCCAGAATAACATATTTTGCAGGGACTGAGGTTTGAGATCCAGCCAGCTCACCAGGATCTAATTTTTCCTTGTGTAACTTCTGATATCTGAATTAGGATAAAATTAATAAAAATATATATACATCAGAAATACTCGGTAATCATCATAAAAATTTTTAAAAAAGAGACATGATTAGTTATCAGATACTTTCACAATATCATTTGATGGCTTTTGATCACTTACTTGTACCAGTTGAATAAGCTCACACCAAACATGATGGTGACAAGACCAGCTCCTTTCAGCCATGTGAATTCATCATGGAAGTAAAATACTGCTACCTGAACACAAAGAAGGGAATTATTAACAGAATGATCGGTTTTGGGTGATAACTTTCATACCAGCTACAACTAGAGGTGTTCACTGTTAGGTTTTAAAGGTTTTGGCGAAGATGTTGGACTGAACTGCTAACTACCTTTTTGTAGAACGCAAACCAAACTGGCCAGGTCGGGTTGGTCAGCTGTCCAATCTTGGTGGCTTGGCATGTCGGTTTCAATTGATTATTATTTTTTTTCAAAATAGTTAATTTGTATTGAAAATCTTCAAATAATTAAAATGGTTCGTGAATAGGCTGATTCAAATTAAAGGGTTGGTTACTCACTTACTTGGTTTCAAGTGCCAAACCTTTGGCTGGACCATTAAAGTATTAAAACTTTCGAACAGCCGTATTAATTTCAGACTGTCCGCCTTATTCGATTAAGGCAGTTCGGTCGGGTTCAACAGTTTTTCAATATCCCTAGCTGCCATAATTATCTATTCACACAATCTTAAAATCTAAGGACTTCTACTCTCATTTTAGCTACTCTTTATTCCCGCAAAATATTGTCCTTTTTAATTATTTTATATCTTTTAATCATAATTTGTCAAACACTCGAATGATTATTACAACTTCAATACAAGACGACCACTTTTGAAACGAAACCGCCTACTGTATTCCAATTTGCATAAAAAATTAAACATTTTGATTTGCTTTTACCAGAATAGTGACAGCTTCCTTTACAATTCCAGCTATGGTAACTGTAACTGCACTTGTTACAGAAACGAGGATGTATTCTGTTAATACCTGCAATAAGTTAAACGTGTAAAATTTATAATTTATTTCTAGATAAATGTTCTTGCTTTTTTTTCCTTTTAAATATCACCGCCTTTATAAAGTTAATACATATAAAATTAATAAAATATTACCATAAAAAGGCAAGAGTTCCCCCAAAAAGCATCAAAAGGCAACTCCTCATAATATGCCAAGAGCTATTGAAATAGCTGCTGTTTCTAAATTCACCCCAAGGATCCATAATTAGAGATAGCAAAGCAGTTAATAGGGCCATTACCGGCGTTACATAGCTCATTAAGGTCAGGGGATTTTTCAAACCTGTAAAGAAACAACAAATTTAACATAACTAATGATATATCCTTAGTCAGCTCATTTAAGATCGTAAAATATAAACAGAATCATACTATACTAATATTAAAATTAAGAAAAAAAGAGAGAATTACTTACCATAGACCTCTTTCTTTAGGGTGGATTGGAATCAATATTTACCAATCGGTTGATCAACCCAGCAAAGACGGAAACATGTTTTTAGCAATGAGATACATTTATGTATTGAAGAGACAAAAAAGAAAATAATTTTGTATAATGGTCATCAGAGGCAGCAATTTCAACCAAATTACTTATGGATGCTCGGATATGGGTTGTGTTTTATCCCTAATGGGTCAAACGGGTTAACAAATCGAGCAAATTAGCAAAAAGAGGAACAATACAAACAAGATGGATGGGCCAAATGGGTTGAACGTGCCCAAAATTTATTTTAAATGCATACACCCTCATTAATCATTGTATTCAAAGATTCAGATTTTTATTGTAATAATATAGTCCTAACCATTATAAACCCATCAACTATTTGTAAATGCCCATGGCTTAGTGGCATTGGTGATTGCCCCTCACAAAAGTGGTGTGGGTTCAAATCTTTGCAGGTGCAAGTTGATAAGGTGGTTAGGAGAAACAATATCGTTGTTCAAAAAATATATATATTTGTAAAAAATGTGAAAATTGTACAAAAAAAGTGCCTAAAAGTGCGTGCTAGCCAACTCAACCCAGCCTGGTCCTTCTCGACCCACCCTTCTTGCCACCTCTAATAATCATTATAATCAGAGATGAGTTGTACCTGAAGAAGGATCTGAGTCATGCTCCAACGAAAGCCAGACATAACAGCAGCAAGCATAACAAATATGAAACCCCACAAATCAAACTCGGTCTCTTTTGCAACTGTAGTTGTGAATTGATGATAATAAAATTTAAATGTGCGATTAAAAACTGTAACATAACTAAATCATGGAAAACAAATAATCATATGAGTTACACTAAAAGTAACAATTATATGCCTAAAAACATCATACCTGTTAATAAAACCCCAGCAGATATTATCAACATAATGCCTAGAAGTTTAAAACTGGGAGACTCCAACCTACACAATAAAAAGATTTTCATCCTCAGAAATATACATATGGTATTATATAATATCAAGAAAGAATTTCATCAATTTGTTGATATAACACTTTCAATATGTATATTTAAAATTTACCTGAATGCAAAAGCAAATATTAGGAGAAATATAGGAGCAGCAGATTTACACTGCAGAAGAAAAGAGAGATTTAGCCAAATGTGTCGACTTGATCAACATAAATAAAGTGAGAACATTGACCAACCATGGTAGCAAATGTAACCGATATGAAAACAAGTGATGCATTGCTCAAATTAATATCAAGTGCTGTTCCGATAGCAGTTGGTACAACTGTCAAATTCAAAGTATATCTGTTGGATTAGTAATTAGAATAGTACAACTGTCAAATTCAAAGTGTATCTGTTGGATTAGTAATTAGAATAGTTAATTAAATTTGGTCAATTTAGGAAGTAAATTAAATATTATATGGTCGATGAATCGTTGATGATAGATAGAAGAAAACTGAATATTGGTTACTTAGGCTGCTTGTTTCTATTTAAGCAGCAGCTAAAGCACATGGGCTAGAAATGGGCCAAACTTAAAACAGGCACAACTTCTGATACATATGGAGTTATAAGACAGAAATGGTCTCAACGGATCGGACATTATGTCAAACCACCACAGGCGGTTTGCCCCAATCTTCGGACCTCATATGGAGCCCTACTTTCGCCTTTGACCCTCTTCCCACAATTTTAAACTTTTGATTGATTTAGTTTCAATTGTAAAAATGTGTAAATTTATGTGTTTATTTAGGCATTTAATTTCATTCATAGACTGTCAATTTTAATTTCCAAGATTTGACAATACCAGCCAAATTTAAAAACTCCCAGTAAAAGGGAGCTTGTATTATTGGTTTACTCATTCAATAATAGCCTAATTTTCTTCTAAAAAGTAATTAACTTTTACTTTGCTTCCGCTTTACGTCAATAAGAAAGGCAATAAAATTAAGCATACATGAATAATACATTGACGATACAAATGCTTTAAAGATACAAGATTTTCTAACTTTTTACCTCTCATAAAGTAGTCTTTCCATGACATAGTTACACTCGGTTGGAATCTTTCGGACCAAAAGTATATAATGCCCTTTGAAAAAACGGCTTGCATTCCAAAATGAATAGTATTCATCAACAAAGGAGCAGGGAATCTTCCCAAATCATCTCCCAAAAGAGTCTTATTATACCTAACCATTGATGATTGAACAAACACATCATATGACTATAGTTCAAGATTGTACTAAGTACTAACCTATTAATCATCAAATGTTTTCAAGGGACTTACAATGTGAGGAATGTGCTGAATGTGTACCAAACCAGTATAAAAAACAATGTTTTGAGTATATCAGCAACGATAATCGGGTTCTTGGAGCTTGCCAAAGCACCTCTATCGCCATCAACAAAATCTGAATTTGGGTATTTCAATCCTCCATTAGAATCATTTTCAATATCGAAAGAAACTCGTTTCGCATTCGCATTTGATCTTCTAGGGCTAGCAGCTGAAGAAACCATTTCAGCAGTGCTACCACCACTCATGCTAACACTTCACAGTTCAAAACATTCAACTCAAGATCTAAATAACCATCATACAACACAATTTCTTCACACACTGCAAATCAAGAATTCGAAATTCAAGTGTTCTTCAGTTGAATCCTCAATTATGCACTTTGACACCTTAGATTCCACTCAAAAACAGGGTATCAATGGCGTATCTACAACACAAAGTTAATCAATCGAATCAATTCCTTAGATCTTAACCGAATTCAACCCAATCTCACGAATCAATTTGATTCAAATCCTGTGCACATAACCTGTTCGATCAAATGCTCGATCAGAAATCAAATGGGCAGCTCATAATCTTCCAACAATCAAACGAATTTAAGCTCAAATCGAACTGGGTCTTTTCTTACTCGATTGAAATCTATGAACCACACCAAAATCACATCAAATCGGATCAAATCAAGAAATACGTACTGGATCAACTAAAGTCGACTAAAAAACACACCTTCGAATGAAATTTGATGGAACCCAGTTCGTATGATCCAGTGTAGAGTATCAAAAATGTGTCACCGACAGCATTCGTGGAGAGTATATCGGAGATCTTGAGAGATTTAGAGAAAGAAGTGTTGGATATTATTAGGTTTGTTGTCAACGTCGTTATTGGTTCGAAAGTGGTTGTGTACATAAAGGGGATGAATTGGTACTTTCAGTAAATTTCAAGTTAAAAAGATCATCGTCTTCTTAAATCTTGTTTGTTTGTTTGGATGAAAAAGAAATCCCTAAATAAGAGAATTAATTTTGATTTTAGTTTATGAAATTTAGGTTACTAAAATAAAACTAAAGTTAATAGAACTAATTATTATTTTTACATAGCGTCTTAATGTGGTAATTTTATCTTGTTATAGTTTTTTTCTAAAATTTAAGAAGTTTTTAAAAGTAAGTATGTGTGGGTATCAATTGTGTCGAATTGATTTACTGATATAAGGGTTTTGGGGGTGACGTGTTGCATAAGTCAACCCAAACATAATCGATATATTAATACATTTTGTGTAGTTTTGGACACGCTTAAAAGCGTACTTGTTTCGAACACTTTAGTGTTAATTTATGTATGCGAGAAAAGTTAATGACTTGCTAGCAAATTAAGCAAGCAATTACTAAAACTCAACGTATATTTTTTCTTATAATTTTTGTAATTTTAATTGTTTTTTTTTTCTGAACGATAAATGTGCGATCCTGTTTCGGATGATGAATGTTATTTTAATCCGGCTCACCCATCCGTTTCCCGATCATGACCGCTCCCCTAGCCTCCTTAAGAGAAAACCCATTGTTGAGAAAACATTCTGGCTCAACTCTGAGTATTTTTTATTAGAGTGAGAATTTGAACTCATAACCTACTCATATTTACATGTCATGGATAACTCACCTTAACCAGTTGGACTAGGATAATTGGTATCTCTCATCTTTACTTAGTATATATATTTAGCTTGATAGAGGAGTCAAATGAAATTGATTGAAGAATAAGATGCAGACCTAGTGAATATGGTTGTCGGAAACAAAGAGTTGATAAGAATTTCAAGACGTAAAATTAATTTTTACTTTTGTAAACCAAAATGTAAGATTAAAAAACAAGCACAATCATTTTGTTTCCTCCCCATTCTCCCCATCACCTCCTAATACACTTGTTTGACAAGTTAGGACATATATATATTGTCATATATATATATATAAGTGGCTATGTTTATGATTTTCTCTATAACTCTTTCATTTCTTGTTTTATTTGGGCTTGTATGCCTTTTACATTGTCATCGGCAGTACCTCGTGGCCGCGTCACACCTGATGTAGGTGGTGGTGGAGCGGTTGTGCTCATGATGGTGGGGGAGGCTAGATTTGCGGTTAGAGGGTTTGATCCCTGGTGTTAGCGATGGTGGTGCCGAGGGTTGAGCATGTGTCCTATCGGTGAGGGGTGGCGGCGGTGGTGGGTTGAGATAGGGTCGGTTGTCGTCTCCGGCCGGTGATGGTTGACCGTGTGTGTCGACTTACCACCTTGATGTGGGTTCGTCGTTGTAAGGAAAATCCTACATTTTACCGTGACGCTGGTGTTGGGAATATGGTTTTATCGATGACGAAGAGCTTTGCTCATCTTGAGACCGGTGTGTTTTAAAACATTGACTATGATGTTATGATGCTTCTGTTGGGTGTGTTATGTAACACTTGGTTTCGGTCGATGATGTTGGGAATTTGTTGAGTCGATGATGAAAAGCTATTGTTCATGTGCGACTAATTTGGTTTAAATGATGATGATGAGACTAGGAGACTTAATGTTATTCGTTTATGATTATGTATAGGTCGTGATGACAAAGGCGGAATGATTTTAGTTGCTTTGGCGTGGCTTTCGTTTATGGTTGGCATCTGCAACCGAATCCCAGTTCTGAGCCCGAGGTTACTGATATATGGTTTCAAATACCCATCACACGCGTTTCAAACACCCATCGCACATGCAACGCGTGTGGATGGACACAACTAGTTATTAAATTAGATTACTAAATTACATATAATCATTAAAATTATCCTTTTTATTATTCACTTGGATAAATAATCTGACCATATGGGGTTGTCTACCATTTATAGTCTTGAGTACTACTATATGTAAATCACCCCAACTAGATGCACATTAGTTCATATATTAAACTTTTTAGCGAAAAATTATTTTTGTTCTTGCTATAGAAAATTATTCTTTTTACTATTTTGATATGTAAGATTTGGTTAATTATTATTATTTATTATCATGATGGCTCTATAAATATCTCTATAAAACTTTTTATGGCTTTAATTTAATGAACATAACCCAAGAACCCACAACGCTTGGATTCTAGTTCGTGTTTTTACCATATATGCTCCACCAACACTTGGATTCTATTTTTTTTCCACTCATGCCTCCCTTCTATACTCAAGAAAATGAAACACCCTCCATGGGGTATATGGCTGATGGGAACCCGCCTCAACCATTTTTATGACCCAAAGCCTTTCCAAACCCTCCTTTTTTATATATCCGGCCTTAGGACCGACACCATATATATATATATATATATATATATATATATATATATATATATATATATATATATATATATATATATATATATATAAGGGAGGGATCCTAAGAAAACCACAAAGTTATGTGAAAACTATAGAAAACCAATTAAATTGATCACATAACTTAAATTTTTTTATCATTACTCTTTATATTTGTGTGTGTGTATATATAAATAAGGGTATGAGTCAAATGAAAAACCGTAGCATGGTTTTACATATACGTCACATATAGGTTACGTAGACGTAACCATTTTTCATTTGAAATAGTGTTACGTATACGTAAGAATCTTCATTCTTGTATTTATGTTCAACATATATGTAACAAATACTTAAATACCCTTTTAACAATTAAAATAACATAAAATTTATGAATTATATTATTGGTTTTCGTGGTTTTCTTTGGTTTTCACATAAATATTAGTTTTCTTAGGAACCATTTCCTATATATATATATGTATATATATATATATGTATATATATATATATGTGTGTGGGGGGATGAATCAAATAAGAACTCATTTTTTTTGAGAACTCTAATAACCAATGTGAAACACTAGTTTTTAATGACAAAATAGTAAATAACGAAAACATAATTAAAAAAAATATAAAACATAAAAATAAAAAAATAAATACATAAAATTTTTTCTCTTGTTTCCCTCTTTCATAAAAATAATAAAAAATTTATAAAAGATAAAAAAAACTCGTTTTTTATAAATTTGTTTTACACATGTGTAATACCGGATTTACACATGTGTAAAACCGGCTTTACACATGTGTAAAACCGGCTTTACAAATGTGTAAAACCGGCTTTACACATGTGTAAAACCGGATTTACACATGTGTAAAACCGGATTTACACATGTGCATAATTGGATTTACACATGTGTAAATAACGGGTGGATGATTTTTTAGAAAAAAATATATCAATATGGTAATCGTTAAAAAGATAAAAAACACTGAAATTAGTGGTGAATTTTTTTTTGAAAAAATAATGTCGTGAAAAAAAGTTATGAACGTTTAAAGAAAAGGTAAAAATGACATGTAACTTGCAGGTGATAAGAAATGTGTGGTTAATATTAGTTTCTAGAGTTCTCACAAACAATATGATTCTCAAGATAACCATAACCTTTTTAAACGAGGGTTCAAATGAGAACTTTTTTTTTTATGAAGCTCTGATAACAATGTGAGACATAAACTTTTAATGGCAAAATAGTAATAAAAAAACATAATAAAAACTTAACAAACAAAAAATTAACATAAAAATAAAAAAACAAAAATGTTTCACTCATTTCTTTCTTTCATAAAAAATATAAGAAGTATGAAAAAAACTTGTTTGTTTACCAACTTTGTCTTACACATGTGTAATACCGTATTTACATATGTGTAAAACCGGATTTACATATATGTAAGCTGGATTTACACATGACTAATTTACACATGTGTAAATAACAGGCGGATGATTTTTTTAAGTACGTCTATGATACACGCTGGAAAGATAAAAAATACCGAATTTTATGGTTAAGTTTTTTTGAAATAGTAATGTCGTAAAAAAGCAATGATCGTTTAAAATATATAAACATAGCATGTGATTTGCATGTGATGTTAATTGTATAGCTCATATTGGTTTCTAAAGTTTTTGTAAATACGGGTGGTTCTGAAGATAACCCTAAATGTGAGGCTCATATTGGTTACTTATCTTGAGAACCACCGTTTTTTATGAGAACCGTAGAAACCAATATGAGACACACATTTAACATCACATGCAAATCACATGCTATTTTAATCCTTTTTAAGACGTTCATAACCTTTTTTACGACATTATTTTTTCAAAAATTTCGCCATTAATTTCAGTATTTTTTATCTTTTCAACACATATCATATTGACATATTTTTTAAAAAAAACTGGTCTACCTGTTATTTACACATGTGTAAATTAATCATTACACATATGTAAATCCGGTTTTACACATGTGTAAATCTGGTTTTACACATGTGTAAATTAGCTATTCATAAAAACTTTTACAAAATTAGCAGTTTGTCTTCCTTTTGATTGCTTGCTTACCTTGTTGCTTCCTTCCTTTAAGTTAACAACGATAGTCATATATTTATATTACTAGCCTGCTTGGTTGTAAGCTTTACATGCTTATTATGTGCTTCATATGCTTGCTGCTTTTTGATTTTAATTATCAAAACAAAATTAGCAGTTTGCCTTCCTTTTAATTGCTTACAATTCACCAAGCTAGTTGGATGCTTGCTACTATTAATACACCTAACGTAACCTTGAACTCTGATACTAAATTTTAATTTCAGGTCCAAGATTACAAACTCATAAACTTTATTACTTTCATTACTTGCAATACATACATATGTATAGACTAAAATTAAGAAAACATACAAACATGTGTTAGTAACTTAGTGCTCCTATAAAATAGACTCACTAACACCCACTTCTCTACTACTATGACTCTTTCAAAATTAAAACTTACTGCATAAATTAAATAAAACACATGACTCAAATATTAAACCCGTGACCCAACTTGACCCAATCAAGATTAACCCAACAAAACCTCTTATGATATGCAATTCCAGCTACAAATTAAAATACCTGGTCACCTCTGCAATATAGACTTGCAATACTCTAAATCATGCTCAAATAAGTAAATTCTATTTCATTTTGAGTTAATTAGTTGGA
Organism: Flaveria linearis; assembly: GCA_024085815.1. Taxonomy (NCBI): domain Eukaryota; kingdom Viridiplantae; phylum Streptophyta; class Magnoliopsida; order Asterales; family Asteraceae; genus Flaveria; species Flaveria linearis. The sequence goes on along the minus strand of CM044008.1, from coordinate 8,620,110 downwards.
ACATTTAATATACTAGTCAAATTAAAAATTACACAAACAAAAGAGGAATAAGTACAGAATAGCGATACCAAGGTTGTGAAATATTAAAGAGGACACTTGAATCTTGATTAACCTTTCTTGACTTCATGATAACTGATTGATCACAAATATTGTCTTAATTCAAGGTTTTAAAGCTTTTTAATTGAAACTATTAGGTGTTGTATGGGTTTCATTTGAGCTAATATGTTTTCAAATGTTATGTATTATGCCACTAATACAATGTATGGGCTTGCAACAGCCTTTTTATTTAAAGCTTCATTATCAATACTCTTTGGGTAGATAAAAATGTTTTTATTTTCTTAACACCTTTGGGACTGAGAAATGATATTCTTTTAAAAATAACATGAATGACGTGAAAATTCCAGGACATCATAGTCGGAAACATATATGAACGATGCGAAAATGCAAACTGCTAATCAGAGCTGGCGAAGCGGGAGCAAGGGTGAAGCGTTGGTGAGGAGAGTTAACCCAGGTCAAACTGACCCGAACCCACTTTATTAACTTATAATAATTAAGCATCCTAATAGTCAAAGCTAGTGTTTCACTGTTGATTCAGAGTTTCAAAATGTTAATATTAAAGTTGTATTAGCTTTTTAAAGAATGATCTCAAATTAACACATAATCTAGCTTCTGTTGTCCTTTTGATGAAACACCAAAATTAATATTAATATAAGAACAAATGTAATTTATGAAGCCTAGAAGTGACATAAGTTCAGCATGTTAATAAATTTTTGGAGAATAATTTGTGCAAATTGAATGACCAATGGATGCTTATATATATTTTATGTATACTCGTATACATTTCTTTCTTTACATTTTTTTATATTTGTATGGGGCACGTCCGGTCATATATTTATTGTCATATGTATAAATGCCAATGTTTATAATTTTCTCTATAACTTTTTTATTTCTCGTTTTTTTACATATCTTTTATCAACTGAAATTATAATTAAATTATCAAATTAAATTATAAAAATATATAATCATAAAAATTATCCTCAGTTGAATAAATAATCTGACCATATGGGTTGTCTACCAATTTTAGTTCACATGCACATTAAATCACATATGAAACTTTTTAGTTAAAGGTTATCCTTTAGAGAATCTTTTTGTTCTTATTATAGAAATTGAATTTTTCCTTATTATTTTGATATGTAGGAATTTGTTATTTTTTTCATTATCATGGATGCATGGTGGCTTTGTAAATCAAGATCCCTAAATAAGTTACTCAACCTTGTCAAAAAAAAAAAAAATGGTTTTGATTTAATGGACATAAACCAAGAACCCGCAAGACATACTTCATACACAAAAAGTAGTCTATTATTTTTTTTAAAAAAAAAAACCAGCTCAGCAGAAACACCGTGCACCCAGGTGACTCGGTACCACCTAATAAGAGCATCGAGTCGCATGGCTCAATCAACTAAGGTCCTGTTTGATTGGTCTGACCACACGTCAGTCAGTGCGTTTGTTGCAGCTGACCGGGACATCTGACCCGGAAAATTGGTCTGACCCAGTCCTCTATTTTAACATATCTGACCCGGACATCTCTTCTCCACAATCGGCCGCCTCCCCCCTCCCCCCGTCGCACTCCCATCCGGCGCACTCCCAGCCGGCTGCTGCCTCCCATCCGCCGCCACCCCCTGCCCCCGCCGGTTTCGTCCTGCCGCCTTTCCTCCCACCATTCACCGCCGCCCTCACCACCCCTCCCCCGTCGCACTCCCTCCAGCCGGTTGCTGCCTCCCCTCCGCCGCCCTCCCCACCCCCCTGCCCCGCCGGTTTCCCTCCTGCCGCGTTTCCTCCTACTGTTCACCGCCGCCCTTCCCCGCCATCTTTGTTGTTACGATCTTATGACTGGGTCAGCTTTGTTGTTATGATCAAACAACCAAGTTTCAGTCAGATATAAACTCAGTCAGAACTTCTGACTGCGTCAGCTTCTGACTCAGTCATCTCATACTGGGTCAGCACAATCAAACAGCCCCTAAGTTACTTCAAAGTTTCGTTACATGAAAAAGGTTCAAAGTTCTACATATATCATTTTCAACAACCGTTACAAAATTGCAAAAGTGGTATGAATGATACCAATATCTTGAAGATCTCGCTTGAGAAATATGTTTGGACCAACACAAGACCTTTATTCTTGTCTCTACTTGGAATATTGTCCTACATTCCTCTGGATAGGTGGTGGTGCCCAAAATGGTTCAACAATTAATCAAGGGGTTCGCAACGTAAGTTGTTGGACACGCCTGAGAACACGACTATCCTCAGTTTGGATGAACGTTCTTTCGTGAATCTTAATGCTTAAGACGCCCGATTGGGAGGGACAAAGCAAAACGGCTTACCCACAAAAGTTTGGTTAACGTTATAGCTAAATTATAAAATTTTAACGCTAGAAAGAGGTTGAGAAAAAACTGAAAATCCGATGCAAGCAAATGAAGCAAAAAAAGTTCTAAAAATCTTGTCGATAAACACCGATGAAGCAGAATGTGAAGGGGACATTGGACAAAGCGTTTGAAGGTCAAAATTTTTAAAGGCTTAGCAGGGAAGAAGATGTTTTGTCATGTTTATTAGTTGTTATGATTTTCTTTAACTATTATATGTAATGTTTTTAGTTCTTAAAGAAAATCGTTTGTGTAATTTATGATATTCATGTTTCATTACAAAACTGATAAAATATAATAATATTATATGTACTAGAAAAAAAAAATTAAAGTTAAGATAACAATAAAAAATAATAAGTAATGTGATGCTGATGTAACGTTAAATAATTATGAGTTAACATGATAAATACACCCCATAAAAATATTAAAACTTATGTTTTTCTTTATTCCATATAATAATCCAAAAAGTTGAATTGATTTATTAGATAACAAATATATCTTTTCGAATGTTGTTCATGGAATACCACTTCCTTTTGTTGAACAAAAGATGTGAAGCCCACTCATTAATCCACCAACCTACCTTTAATAAAATTATCCATCAACAACTCATTACAATACCAACTTCCATTTAAACAGTAACTCTTGTCTCTTCATCATCATTCTTTCTTGTTGCTTCACTCACAAGCAACCTACAATCAATCAATCATGGTCACCAAACCTTCTGTTAGTACCTTCACATGCAAGAAACTCTTCACCAACCCATGCAAAAGCTTCATTTGTCTCTTCAAGTTCAAAAGACCAATCTTTATAAGAAGAAATCGTCGTTCTCACAAAATAAAACCCAAAAACACACGTCGTTTGGGTTGTTTAACGTCATTTTTCAAGTTGTTAAGGACGAAAAAGGACATGGATCGCGTTATGGAGCTCAAGAGCTTTTCGGATGCGGGGTATGTGCAAAAAACACCATGCCCATCGCCTCCGACTCCGGCATATATTAAGATCGCTAGAACCGGTATGGAAAACATGCACTACAACAAATGATGTTTTTGGAAAAATGGATTGTTTTTTACAAAATATTGACGATGACAATTCTTTGTTCGTGTTGTACAAATAGGTTATTCACTGTCTCTGATAGCGAATTCAAGGGATTGATATTAAAAAAATTGAACTTGCTATTTGAGACAGCGAACACATTTTTTATAATTATTTAACTGCATTTAGTTTTCTTTATAACCTGTAGTATATAATATTAAAAAGCTCTAGATTATTGTTTTGTTAATTTTTCTAATATTTTAGTATTTTTTATATTAAAGGGTGAGTTGTATTTTATCTAAAGTTTGTTTTTTGATATGGCAAGATGAAAAAATATGTTATTTTGAGTACAACTCACGTTTTAGTAAATGTTGAATCCAAAACTAGACTAAAAAGTTAAACAAAATGTTTATTTATTTTTTATAATGTTAAATATTACATGTTATTAGAGAAAAAGAAAACTATACGTTAACTGAAAATTGAAAAACTGTAGAATTTACTGAAGTTTTCAACATTTTCAATTGAAAAACTCCCCAAGAAAACTATTACATGTTATTACAGATCGTTATCTCATCCGGCGAATACAACATTTTCAATTTCAGTCCATTAGTTTCGCTGTTCCAAATACCCTTTTGTAACACTAAAAATAAGCCCCACATGTTATAACCCTCCATACGCTTTATTTTTTAAAAAGTGCTACAACAAATCAACTTAAATACTTTTGCAGCTATGGTGGAAGAAGATAATGAGGGTGAAGAGGCTTGCAAAAGGTTTGAGAATTATTTAGTGAAGATGATAGCAGAAGAAGGGAAAATGAAGGATTTGGTGGATGTTGAAGAGCTTCTTTACTGCTGGAAGAACCTCAAGAGCCCTGTGTTCATGAACTTGGTGTGTAGGTTTTATGGGGAGCTTTGTAAAGATTTGTTTTCCAGCAATGTCGATAACGATGATGATATTCGTACACTAATGTAGATTTGATTTTTTTATGAAACACAAATAAAGGTCTTATTAATGTCACATTTTGAGTATTGACAGGATAGGATGTGGACATGGATTAGGATTAGAGGTGTTTTTAAAAGGGCTTTTATATTAGAGAATTTGAATCCCAGGAGCAATATGCAAATTATCACAATATACAAACACAGATCATAGTTTTTAAAATTTAAACGGTTGCTCAGATTGCCTGTGGTTTACTTGTGTTGATCAAGATCTATCAACCAAATGGGTTGAAATGTAACATTTGAAGCTACTAAAAAGGTTAATGTTCGTATCTAATAATGAACCAAGAAAGACAATTGTTAATAAGACTAAACCTTGAACAGCATCCTCTTAAGATAAATTACAATGCTTAAAACAAGTAACTAATATTCAACAACATTCCAACAACCATCACAAGACGCGAGTTTGAAGCAGAAATCCTCCGTCAAGTTTAAGATCTACCATCATAATCGAACATCAAGCTTACCAGAAGGACTACTAAGATTCCCCATTTTTTCTGTAATTTTATCTACATTGTTTGTACTCCAGAAAGATTTAACTACATCTCGTCTCTCAGATTGAACTTCCTGTGTGTCCCCACCGCCAGGTGTCTCGGTCAAAAACTGTTCCCAGAAAACATCATTCGCTCCTGTTTGCACTGGCGGCACTGCTGCTCTACCACCACCATCACCGCCACCACCAGCTGGCTCTACGTTCACATCAATCCCTGATGATTTAGATTTCACTCTAAAATCTTGATTAACGTAAGAAATACTGGTTGGGCTGTCAGCACGATCAGATTTTGATTCATAATCACCAGATTTATGTTTTTCTTGACCCGAAGTTTTTACACCATCATTCAACAAATCCACCCAAAACCTCAACGATGAATCCAGTTTGTTTATTAGCTCGTGAATTTGCATTTCATTTTCTTCTGCATTGGCTTCATCATGTAAGTAGGTAGATATTAATAATCTTCTCTTTTTGCTGTTTGTTTCCAAATGTTGCAGGCGTGAGGATGAAGTTCTTGGTTTTTCTAGTGATTGAGCAAGAAACGACAGCATTTTCTTCTGCTTTGATTGTATGTTCTTTAATCGTTCAAGTAAAAAGGTTAGCTTGTGTTCGTTTTCTTGATTTTCTTGCTTGTGGGTCTGTAACTGGAGTCGAAGAGAACCCGTTTCATGTTTTAGTTTCTTGATTTTGTCTTCATATTCCTTTTTTTCTGTAGGAGATAATGGTGTTACAGAAGTCCCTTGTGGAGGTGTTGAGTGGCTATGGATCGGCTTTCGCCTGTGAATATTTTTCAAAAGATGTCTTTGACCTTTTATGAATTCGTCATTTGCAAATTCCCACTGGTCCGGGTCTGCCTTTTTAAAACCCTATGTAAATCGATTTTTCAGTAGATGATATTATATAGTAAAAAGAACACAAAAAACATAACCTTTTTTGTTACACTGATAACATAAAGCAACTTAAGAATGTGTACCCGTAAAGTCAACAGAATCATGGAATCAGCATCGATAACATACCACTATATAACATCCAGTAGATGTTGCAAGATGGATGGGTTGGGCAGGCTGGCCTAGACATGATTTATCTAGTTGTGGTCCCAAAACAATATAATCTAACTCTTTGAATGGTAGTATGCATTAACATATACTTTTCGATATTTGACCATTTGGCACATTCTAATTTTTGCTAAAAGAAAAGTATTTGACCTATTTGATATAACATAACCCAAATCAACCATTCGAAAGTAAATTGGTTGAAAATGCCACATCTACGCAGGTAGAAGCACTGGAATAACTTCCTTACATTGAAATCCATGGTTCCCTTGATGTGCAAGCCTTTCTGTTAATAAGAATTAACTAATATGCCCTTGAGAAAGATACTTACAAAACCCATCAACTAATAAGGTTTACTATAATTGTGGAATTAAAAGCCTCAAACACTAAAGCTAGATTAGTTAAGCTAGGTAACCTTAATCAGAGTAGCATGATTTTGCAGCCGTATATTTAGATAAGAAACAACAAGCCAAGGCACATGCATGAAAACAAGGGTGTGTGTGTTTAGACTGGTTATTGGGACTTGAAGTCGCAAGAATCAGTTTAGCATGTTTCCAAAGAACTAAATATGATTATGATCTTCAGATTGTTTAGGGATAAAATAATCAGATGTTTATAACTAGTAAGGAGCTGATGTTACAACTTACAATGTCTCTAAATTTGGGCACATGGTTATCTAAATATCTGATAATGATTCTAGGGTGTGTTTTACATTGCACTTTGAAAGTAATTATCTAATTATAAGGTAAGTCTCCAGTAATCAGTTTAAAAGTAGCTGCAACAAAACAGGTTTATTATTTAAGTGTGATTTTACATGTAAATTCTTGCACAATCAGAATTGCCAAACCCTTAAACAACTTATTATTTAAACAAACAAACAAACATATACAGTAAAGTCCCACTCAAATAGTAGGGTCTGGAGGGGGTGAGATGAAGGCAAGTCTTACCTCTACCCCAAAGGATAGAGAGACCCAGAGAAACCCCCGGCTCGCAAAAAGGCCATACCAGGAACATAAAGTATGCAATATTTAAAAAACACAAAACATATCAGATTAGTAGCAGCAGAAGATAAGTGCCGACACTACGACAGTTAAACTAAAGAACAACAAAAGCATAAACACCATGAACATCTTTAAGGTAAGATACCGACACCATGAATATCTTTAAGCTGAGATACCTAAACTAAGTACATGTAGAACTACAGCTGTCACGTTCTACTACTAAAGACAAGCTCTACCCCTCAGGCCCAAATCTACGACTACCTTTAATCCTAAAAATTAAGTCAAAGATTGCCTCTTACTGCAAAGGCTACTAGAAGGCATAGCTTCATCTCCCTAAGACTAAAAGCACACCTAACTATCAGCAGGCATAAACAACTGATTATCTAATCATGTTTATTTCAAACATCCAAACACCACCTTCTACACCCATCTTGTTATAGTGCTCATTATTCCATATCACATAATCACTATGAAAACATAATGCCAATTGCCAATTGCCACACAAAACTGGAGAACAAAAAAACCAAAAGAACATACTTACATATGTATTTAGCTGCCGAACAAAACTGGAGAAATTATTGTGCTTGAAGTACTTAGGAAGCAATTCACTAGCAAACTCGGGCGGATTCCAAACAACAAAACTATTCCCAGTATGACTCCAAGAAACAACATGATCTGTCAAAGGATCATCCACCATTTCATATGTTTTAGTGAGAAATGGTGGCGATGAATTCGAACCCCCTTGAGAACCATCCATCATATAACAATACACCTTCAATCAACCACTTTCAGCCTTCAAAACTCAAATCCACAAACACTAAAAGCATCTGGATCAACAGCAATCTGCTCCACATAGATCAAATCGTTAGTTCGAAGAACACAATAAAATCATAAATTACAAAACTTTATACAGAAAGAACCACCAATATTTTCAATGAATTTAACATCTTATGAATTAGGGCACAGAAAGAACCACCAATCCACTTACCCACCAAACACAACCTAGGGCATTTCCAAAATTACACGCAAACGCCTTCAAAAACTGAAACTAATACACACCCAATAAATCAATGATCCCCAGCTCTTCGATTTCATTAAAATTTAAGAACAAGGGGTTAGATCAACGAACTTATTGTCGATTTCAAGATAAATTTACCTTGACTGCAATTGGGGAAGAAGACGAAAGAGTTGACTTTGAAGTTTGAATCAAGAACAGCTTCGGTTTGACAAGATTAAAGGTATAATCGTCTGGTTGATTTCAGACAAACGAAGAAAAGGGGTTTCGATTGACGATGAATTATGAACTGGGGTCGATTCGAAATGGAATTTGAAGCCGCCAGCGACAAGGGTGGACTTTAGGAAGCTGCCACAGCCGCCATGTGTGTCTTATAATGGTCATCTGCCATTGATGGACAAAAATTACTTTTTGTGTAAAAGGAACAGGGAGTTGGTGTAATCTTGGGTAGAATTTAGCAGCGGTGTTTAAAAATATCCGAATTCGAACCGAATCCGAAATATCCGAAGTTCGGATGTCCGAAGTTCGGATGCCCGAAGTTCGGATGCCCGAAGTTCGGATGCCCGAAGTTCGGATGCCCGAAGTTCGGATGCCCGAAGTTCGGATGCCCGAAGTTCGGATGCCCGAAGTTCGGATGCCCGAAGTTCGGATGCCCGAAGTTCGGATGCCCGAAGTTCGGATGCCCGAAGTTCGGATGCCCGAAGTTCGGATGCCCGAAGTTCGGATGCCCGAAGTTCGGATGCCCGAAGTTCGGATGCCCGAAGTTCGGATGCCCGAAGTTCGGATGCCCGAAGTTCGGATGCCCGAAGTTCGGATGCCCGAAGTTCGGATGCCCGAAGTTCGGATGCCCGAAGTTCGGATGCCCGAAGTTCGGATGCCCGAAGTTCGGATGCCCGAAGTTCGGATGCCCGAAGTTCGGATGCCCGAAGTTCGGATGCCCGAAGTTCGGATGCCCGAAGTTCGGATGCCCGAAGTTCGGATGCCCGAAGTTCGGATGCCCGAAGTTCGGATGCCCGAAGTTCGGATGCCCGAAGTTCGGATGCCCGAAGTTCGGATGCCCGAAGTTCGGATGCCCGAAGTTCGGATGCCCGAAGTTCGGATGCCCGAAGTTCGGATGCCCGAAGTTCGGATGCCCGAAGTTCGGATGCCCGAAGTTCGGATGCCCGAAGTTCGGATGCCCGAAGTTCGGATGCCCGAAGTTCGGATGCCCGAAGTTCGGATGCCCGAAGTTCGGATGCCCGAAGTTCGGATGCCCGAAGTTCGGATGCCCGAAGTTCGGATGCCCGAAGTTCGGATGCCCGAAGTTCGGATGCCCGAAGTTCGGATGCCCGAAGTTCGGATGCCCGAAGTTCGGATGCCCGAAGTTCGGATGCCCGAAGTTCGGATGCCCGAAGTTCGGATGCCCGAAGTTCGGATGCCCGAAGTTCGGATGCCCGAAGTTCGGATGCCCGAAGTTCGGATGCCCGAAGTTCGGATGCCCGAAGTTCGGATGCCCGAAGTTCGGATGCCCGAAGTTCGGATGCCCGAAGTTCGGATGCCCGAAGTTCGGATGCCCGAAGTTCGGATGCCCGAAGTTCGGATGCCCGAAGTTCGGATGCCCGAAGTTCGGATGCCCGAAGTTCGGATGCCCGAAGTTCGGATGCCCGAAGTTCGGATGCCCGAAGTTCGGATGCCCGAAGTTCGGATGCCCGAAGTTCGGATGCCCGAAGTTCGGATGCCCGAAGTTCGGATAGTGATTTTCGGAATTTTCGGATATTTCGGATATCCGAAATATCCGAAATATCCAAAATACTTTTATAAAAATTTAAAAATATTTAATATTAATTAAATATTTTGGATATTTTAGATATTTCGGACATTTTAATAAAAAACTTTGGATATCCGATAAAAACTTCAATTAAAGTTATTATATTTTTATAAAATTTATTAAATATTACAAAATTTTTTTGAATTCGGATATCCGAACGGATATCCGAATCCGATTCGGATATCCGAAATTCGGATATCCGAATTTGAACACCCCTAGAATTTAGGATATATTGTGAAGGGGTAACACGGATCTAGTAGGTGTTTATGAGTGTTTTTTTACAGACTTTTTAACTTATTAATTTTAAAAAGTTATTTATAACGTTTGTCAATGTGATGATTATGAAGAAAATAAGTTGATAAGTTAGTTCATACTAACTTATTAACTTATTGAAAAGTCAATAAATCAATAAGTTGTTTTGAGAATCAATTCCAAACACACCCTAGTATAAATTGTGACAACCCGAAAATTTTCATGATTTAATATAATTTTTATGTGAATTTATAGTTTATTTTATATTTTTATTATTATTTAATGATAATATTAATAATAATAAAAATAATAACAATAATAATAATAATATTATTATTAAAAATAATGATAATAATAATAATAATAATAATAATAATGATATTATTATTACAAACAATGATAATAATAATAATTATAATAACAATGATATTATTATCAAAAATAATAATAAAAATAATAATGATGTTATTATTAAAAATGATAATGTTAATAATGAAAATAATGATAATAATGAAAATATTATTAATAATAATTATTTACAAAATTTATTTAATTGATTTAAAATAAGTCCAGGGGGTTATTTGTAAATTTTGAAACTTGTATTTAAAACTTTATAACATAAAATAATAACAATCGGAAGTGCAGGGACCAAATGCGTAAATAATAAAAATTCAACTGCACTCTCTCTCCTCTCTCGCGATTTTCCGGCGCCGGACCGGCCGGTCGCCGGCGGCTCTCCGGCGAGACCAAAGGTCGAGTTTTAGACCATTATTTCGACCCCACGACACACCGAATCAAACGGGGGACAAAGTGGAACGTTCACGTGGACTTAATTTATGGAAAAAGCTAACCGAAATTGCGTATAATGGTCCACAAAATACTTTCGGCCGACACCACTGAGAACACGCATTAAAACATCACAATAATTCGACTAAAGTAATGAAATCGATTGTCTATAAGATTCCTAAACTAATCATGCATTCAAACGAACCTAACACACTCGAAAATAATCAAATTGATCCTCTCTCAATTCGCGGACCTGCAACTAACTGAACTCCCCTGTTCGAGTTTCTAAACCCCAAATTGATAAATAGATTTCGATCATTAGCCTCATTAGAAGCTACCTGTGAAGTTAATTGCATTTTCATCCACGATTGATCGTCGTTTGGATCCTCCCAAGCCGCGACCTGTTCATCGAGGTGTTCACCATCAATTCGACTCCTTCTGGTAAATTAAACACACCTACAAACTCGTTTTTATGCATACATTAAAAGCCCTATGGTTAATTGCATTATCATAACCGATTGGTTGATCAATTTGATACCAATCGAATTAGGGTTCATGAGATTTGGGGATAAACTGAAAACTGTTGTTAAATGTAATTAGACTGGGCTTTTGTTCGCTGATGAGCCTTTGGCTCAGTGGTTTGTGCGCGGGTGTGTTGAGGGGGAGGTCACGGGTTCGAACCGTGCACCTCCCAACCTTTTTATTTCATTTATTTTATTTAGTTATTTACCCTCTAAAAATAAATAAAAATTATTAAAAATACATAAAAATCACCAAAAATTATAAAACTGATTTTTAAGAACTCCTTTATTTTTAATTAATTTTCTGTAAATTATTTAATTAAAACTACTTCAAATAAAATTTATACAATGTTATTCAAAAAAATATTATAATTAAATATTTTTATAAAAATAGACTTTAAATTATGATTTAAAGTATTAATTCATTAATTGAACACCATATCATTTTAATTAATGATAAATCATAAAAATTGTAGAAATTCAATTATTTAAAAACCCTAAATTATTTATGTAAATAGTTATTACATGTATTATAAATTATTACATGTATTATAAATTATTATTCATACAAAAATGGGTTTTTAAATATAAATTAAAACAATCAAATTATTAATGAATATTATATTATTTAGGGATTTATTTTGATAATATAAATACGAATTAGATTTTATAAATTTAAATGTTTATAAAATCTTACAAAAATTAAATATAAACTTATATGTTTATATAACGTCTATAATTTAATTAGAATATAATGATATGTCAAAATCATTATTAAACTAATTAAATTTTATATACATCATTAATTATTAACAAAAATAATTAAATGACTTAATGATTATAACAAATCTCAGAAAACCGAACCCTAGATCAATTGAACACCAGGTTCAAGATCTAACCTATTTAGGTTATGGATTTGTATATATATATACTTATGTGAATATTAATTCCTTAACAGGAATTTACTAGGTTGTCAACACCACACAAGGACTGAGGTGAGTTCATAACTATTCCCCTTTTTAATCATTTAAATATTTTGGGGCTGGAATACATGTTGTAATTGAAAATACAAATTATTTGTGTATTATGTTAAATAATAATTGATCACATTTATGATTACATATGGTTATTATGAAAATCCTTCTCTGTATACTGGACTATAAATAAGCAGGGATCTTTTGGATAGTACTATCGGGGAGTGACTTACCCCCACAAAGGTATGGACATGTGATCCATATCAGATGCACAAAGATCTTGTTGTCATTTGGGATGACTGTTTCTGTAGTGAGAAGGCAGATGTGCACTTTATATAGTTTGCATTATAGTTCCATTTACAACCCATATGAGGATAAATGTAAAGGAGGATTTGCTCCCTCTGATTTGAAATTATTATGAAAATATAATATACACATAAAAGGATAATAAACTAAGTGACATGGACAAATTCAATGTGAAGGATTTGTTGGGCTTGTACTTAGTAGGTATGTGGGATAGCGGGTTCACCTTATTAAAAAGGGTTCCGACAGGCTATTCATATACCGGTGAGTAAATTAAACTCACACTTTTTCTATAAATCCTATTTGATGATAATTGATGATTTATCATTATGTTTTACTTACCTACGAACTCACCAACCCTGTGTTGACACTTGATTTACATGTATTCTCAGGTATCTACTAGGAGCTTATGGACATGCACGTAGGATCATATAAGAGCTCAAGATACCTATTGATTATTATTGAATTATGATTAAGAAATGTTGTCAAGAAAATAATCTATCTTTTATTTCCGCTGCTCTGATTATTAATGAAATGTTTATCTAAAACTTATCATATAGATAACTGCATCTCATGTGTGACTACTGTGTTCGATCCTGTTTGTTCACCCCTCCGTGATAGATTCCAGACCCGGAATTTGAGGGTGTGACAGATTGGTATCAGAGCCACTGGTTATACTGAGTTAGGGATTGCATCTAGCCTATAGCCACACACAATAGTTGCACAAAGTAAATTGCCTTAGTTAGAGATTGACTAAGATTAAGAAGTTATATGCTTAAACCTAGATAGTTGTTTTCCTAAACATAACTTTGACTCTTTGACTCATTCCTAAACTTATTCTCAACGACACGTGGGATCTACACTTATCATCGTGCCTAAATCAAATGGTTTTCAAATCTCGTCAAAGTCCGTGTCACATGACCGAAAACATGCAATGCTGGAAGAGTGGGATACCTGTATCTTAAGGTGTTCTGTCTAGGCAAGGTATTTCATACAACTTGATTACCTTACCTGGGAACCCTCGAGATGAGTATTCGCTTATAGGTACGCATGTCCTCGTTAAGGTTGTGGTGAACACAAATACTTTGATAAGTCAACGTATTCGCTTTGGTTTGCGAACCGAACGTTTACACTCCTAACCTCTCATTGTTATTCTAAACAATCTCATTAATGATTTTATTATTTTGAAAAGTTTTAGAAACCAATTACCCGTTTTTCATAAAGGTTTCTTCTTTCCATATTATACAGCATGTCTTCTCGTCAAATCCGTTCACGATTTAGAAACTCTGGTCGTAAGATTTCCGCTATTGTAACACGTGAAGTTACTACAGTCATATACAAGTCCTTAAGGCAAATGGCTTCTCGTGATTACCTTGATATGTTCCATTTGGTAATCTAAGCCACGCTTGTCCTAACCTAAAGCGAGACTTGTTTCCTTAGTACTCGTGCCTTGCCGAATTTAACCGAAAAACCCAGTTTTCTTAAATTCCCATCTACCCTACAGTAATTGTCCATACTTTGAATATTTGATATAAAATGCATCTATTGAATATGTCAAAGTGTGAATTCTCACCAAACAATTTCATGATAGATGGACGCACCAGCGGGCAGAGGCAGAGGTAGAGGACGCGCCAGAGGAACTGTCCCAATAGGAATGACTCCTGAAGAAATACAAGCCTTGGTCAATCAAGGTGTTGCTGCAGCCCTAGCCACTCAGGCTGCTCAGAATGGTCATCACTATTCATATAAAAAGTTCCTAGACTGCAAACCAGATATCTTCACTGGTGCAGAAGGGGCCATTGGGCTCATAAGGTGGTTCGAGAAATGTGAATCCATATTCGCTATATCTGAATGTCCCGATGAGAGTAGGACCAAGTATGCCTCCGAAGCCTTGAGTGGAGCTGCACTCTCGTTCTGGAAGACAGAAGTTTCAAGACTTACTCTCTCCCTAGCCAATGCTATGGATTGGGAGGAATTCAAACAGCTGATGATGGAAGAATTCTGCCCAAGAGAAGAAGTACAAAGGTTTGAAACCGAGTGCTGGAACCATAAAATGGTGGGATCTAAAATTGAAAAGTATACCACCGAAAATCATGAGTACGCAACTTTGTGTCCTCATATGATGGAGCCTGCTCACAGAAGAATTGAAGGCTACATCCGTGGACTGTCTCCGGTCATTCAATCTATGGTCACTTCCTCCAACCCAACTTCAATCCAACAGGCCATTAGGATAGCTCACAAGCTGACTAATGAGGCTGTGGCTCAGGGGAAGTTACCACCAAGAAACAAGGGTAAGGGTGTCGCTGCTGAAAGCTCGGGGAAGAGAAAGTTTGAAGATGCTAAAGACAGTGAGAGTCAAGGTACAAGCAAGAAGCAAGATCAGAAAAAGCACCAAGACAATCAGGGCATTCCGTCTAGATGTCAGAGGTGTGGCAAGCGTCACCATGGCAAGTGTACCGCAATCATCTGCTACAAATGCAACAAGAGGGGGCACACTGCTCCTGAATGTAGAACCAAGACTAAAGACCAAGGAAAGAAGGATGGTAATCAGCAGAATGGTGGAAAGAAGGAAGTTATTTGTTTCAGATGTGGAGAAAAGGGCCATATTGCTAAAGACTGCACTGGGGAAAAGAAAGATACAGCCAAGGGCAGAGCCTTCGTTATTGGCAAAGGTGAGGCTCTCAAAGACCCTAACGTTATTATGGGAAAATTTTTGGTGAATAATGTTTATGCCATAGTATTATTTGACACGGGAGCTGATAGAAGCTTCGTATCTAATACTTTCTATAATCACCTGAATGTAAACCCTGTACCCCTAGATGAGCCATATGTGGTAGAAGTAGCAAATGGTAAATCCTTGACCGCATCACAAATCCTGAAAAACTGTACACTAGACTTATCAGGTCATATCCTACCAATAGACCTCATGCCCATTACTTTGGGAAGCTTCGATGTGGTAGTTGGTATGGATTGGCTATCCAAAAACTCTGCAGAAATTATCTGTAAAGACAAAATGATTCGTATCCCCCTACCAAATGATGAAGTCCTGTGCGTGGAGGGAGATAAGACTGGTGTCGTGGTGGGAGTTATTTCTTACTTGAAGGCTCAAAAGTGTCTTCGAAAAGGACATACTGCTATCCTAGCCTTAGTCACTGACAAAGAGAAGAAGGAAAGGAAGATTGAAGATGTACCCGTCGTCAGGGAATTTCCTGAAGTGTTTCCTGATGAACTGCCTGGATTGCCCCCTAAAAGAGAGGTCGAGTTTTCAATCGAGTTAGTACCTGGAGCTACACCTATAGCTCGGGCACCATACCGTCTCGCACCTTCTGAATTAAAAGAACTATCTGACCAGCTTAGGGAACTCCTTGATAAAGGATTCATCCGACCCAGCTCGTCACCATGGGGAGCACCAGTGTTATTTGTGAAGAAGAAAGACGGGACCTTCCGGATGTGCATCGACTATCGAGAACTGAACAAAGTGACGATCAAGAACCGTTATCCCTTGCCACGTATTGACGACTTATTTGACCAACTGCAAGGTTCAAGCATTTACTCCAAGATAGATCTTAGAAGCGGTTATCATCAGCTGAGAGTCAGAGATGAAGATATTGTGAAGACGGCTTTCAGAACTCGGTACGGTCACTTTGAGTTCACAGTCATGCCATTTGGGCTAACAAATGCACCTGCTGTATTCATGGATCTCATGAATCGTGTATGCAAGCCTTATCTAGACAAGTTTGTCATTGTCTTCATTGATGACATCTTGATCTATTCCAAAAATGAGCAGGAGCATGAAGAACATCTGAGATTGGTTCTTGAACTACTAAAGAGGGAGGAGCTCTATGCTAAGTTCTCGAAATGTGATTTCTGGCTTAAAGAAGTTCAATTCCTTGGCCATGTAATTGATGCTAATGGAATTCATGTAGACCCAGCTAAAATTGAATCTATCAAAAGTTGGCCTACACCTTCTAATCCAACGGAAATTAGACAATTTCTGGGACTAGCCGGCTATTACAGGAGATTTATCGAGGGATTCTCCAAGATAGCTCAACCATTGACCATGCTTACCCAAAAGGGGGTAGCATATCATTAGGGGTTCAAGCAAGAAGATGCTTTTCAAACACTGAAACAGAAGTTGTGCAGTGCACCTATATTGTCCCTACCCGACGGTATAGAAGACTTTGTAGTCTACTGTGATGCTTCTGTTCAGGGTCTGGGATGTGTTTTGATGCAGCGAGACAAAGTCATAGCCTATGCCTCAAGACAGTTAAAGGCTCATGAGAAGAACTATACAACTCATGATCTAGAACTGGGAGCTGTTGTGTTTGCTCTTAAATTATGGAGACATTACTTGTACGGTACTAAGTGCACTATTTATACCGATCACAAGAGTCTTCAACACCTGTATAATCAAAAAGAGCTGAACATGAGGCAGAGGAGATGGCTTGAACTACTAAACGATTATGATTGTGCTATCAAGTACCATCCTGGTAAGGCAAATATTGTGGCTGATGCTTTGAGTAGGAAAGAACATGTGAAACCTCGTAGAGTACGAGCTCTACAACTCACCATTCAAAGCAACCTGCCGACACAAATCTTAAATGCTCAGACTGAAGCCCTGAAAGAAGAGAACATTAAAGATGAAAACCTTCGAGGGCTAGACCAACAGTTTGAAGTTCATTCGGATGGGATACGCTTTATAGCAGGAAGGATTTGGGTACCCCTATACGGGAATCTGAGGAGCTTGATCATGGATGAAGCCCACAAGTCTAGATACTCTATCCACCCAGGTGCAGATAAGATGTATTACGACTTGAAGCTTGTTTACTGGTGGCCAAGAATGAAGGCAGATATTGCAACCTATGTCTCAAAGTGCTTGACTTGTTCTAAAGTCAAGGTCGAATACCAAAAGCCTTCAGGAATGTTGACCCAACCAGAAATTCCCGTGTGGAAGTGGGAAATGATAACCATGGATTTCGTCACTGGTTTGCCCAAATCTCAAACGGGCAATGACACCATTTGGGTTATCGTTGACCGTCTCACCAAATCCGCTCATTTCATACCCATCCGTGAGAAAGACAAGATGGAGAAGCTTGCAAGGGTGTACATCAAAGAAATTGTCTCAAGACACGGAGTGCCAGTGTCTATTATCTCTGATCGTGATGCACGGTTTACATCAATCTTCTGGGGAAAACTTCAGAAAGCTCTAGGCACTCGCCTAGATATGAGCACAGCCTATCACCCTCAAACTGATGGTCAAAGTGAAAGAACCATACAGACACTTGAGGATATGCTTAGGGCTTGTGTCATTGACTTTGGAAAGAACTGGGAAGGTCATCTACCTTTGGTAGAGTTTTCCTACAATAACAGTTATCATTCAAGCATCAAGGCGACACCATTCGAGGCCTTATATGGACGAAAATGTAGATCACCGCTTTGCTGGGCAGAAGTTGGAGATAGTCAACTTACTGGTCCAGAGTTGATCTTTGAAACTCATGAGAAAATTGTCCAGATAAGAGAACGCATGGCTGCTGCCAGGGATCGCCAGAAAAGCTATGCTGATAAACGCCGCAAGCCACTGGAATTTCAGGAAGGAGATAAAGTTTTGCTAAAGGTATCTCCCTGGAAGGGAGTTATACGCTTTGGGAAACGGGGGAAATTGAACCCTCGCTACGTGGGACCTTTTGAAATTGTCAGAAGGATCGGCCCAGTAGCCTATGAATTAAATCTACCTGCTGAAATTAGTGGTGTGCACAATGTCTTCCACGTATCCAATCTAAAGAAATGTTTATCCGATGAATCACTTGTTGTGCCTTTAGAGGAACTACAAGTAGATGAAAAACTCAGGTTTGTCGAAGAACCAGTTGAAATCATGGATAGGGAAGTTAAACAACTGAAGCATAGCAAGATTCCGATTGTCAGAGTTCGGTGGAACTCCCGGCGTGGTCCTGAGTTCACTTGGGAACGAGAGGACGAAATGATGCGCAAATATCCTAGCCTGTTTAAAAGTGTTGCTAGTACTTCTTAATTTTCGGGACGAAAATTCCTCTAACAGGGGGATGATGTGACAACCCGAAAATTTTTCATGATTTAATATAATTTTTATGTGAATTTATAGTTTATTTTTATATTTTTATTATTATTTAATGATAATATTAATAATAATAAAAATAATAACAATAATAATAATAATATTATTATTAAAAATAATGATAATAATAATAATAATAATAATAATAATAATGATATTATTATTACAAACAATGATAATAATAATAATTATAATAACAATGATATTATTATCAAAAATAATAATAAAAATAATAATGATGTTATTATTAAAAATGATAATGTTAATAATGAAAATAATGATAATAATGAAAATATTATTAATAATAATTATTTACAAAATTTATTTAATTGATTTAAAATAAGTCCAGGGGGTTATTTGTAAATTTTGAAACTTGTATTTAAAACTTTATAACATAAAATAATAACAATCGGAAGTGCAGGGACCAAATGCGTAAATAATAAAAATTCAACTGCACTCTCTCTCCTCTCTCGCGATTTTCCGGCGCCGGACCGGCCGGTCGCCGGCGGCTCTCCGGCGAGACCAAAGGTCGAGTTTTAGACCATTATTTCGACCCCACGACACACCGAATCAAACGGGGGACAAAGTGGAACGTTCACGTGGACTTAATTTATGGAAAAAGCTAACCGAAATTGCGTATAATGGTCCACAAAATACTTTCGGCCGACACCACTGAGAACACGCATTAAAACATCACAATAATTCGACTAAAGTAATGAAATCGATTGTCTATAAGATTCCTAAACTAATCATGCATTCAAACGAACCTAACACACTCGAAAATAATCAAATTGATCCTCTCTCAATTCGCGGACCTGCAACTAACTGAACTCCCCTGTTCGAGTTTCTAAACCCCAAATTGATAAATAGATTTCGATCATTAGCCTCATTAGAAGCTACCTGTGAAGTTAATTGCATTTTCATCCATGATTGATCGTCGTTTGGATCCTCCCAAGCCGCGACCTGTTCATCGAGGTGTTCACCATCAATTCGACTCCTTCTGGTAAATTAAACACACCTACAAACTCGTTTTTATGCATACATTAAAAGCCCTATGGTTAATTGCATTATCATAACCGATTGGTTGATCAATTTGATACCAATCGAATTAGGGTTCATGAGATTTGGGGATAAACTGAAAACTGTTGTTAAATGTAATTAGACTGGGCTTTTGTTCGCTGATGAGCCTTTGGCTCAGTGGTTTGTGCGCGGGTGTGTTGAGGGGGAGGTCACGGGTTCGAACCGTGCACCTCCCAACCTTTTTATTTCATTTATTTTATTTAGTTATTTACCCTCTAAAAATAAATAAAAATTATTAAAAATACATAAAAATCACCAAAAATTATAAAACTGATTTTTAAGAACTCCTTTATTTTTAATTAATTTTCTGTAAATTATTTAATTAAAACTACTTCAAATAAAATTTATACAATGTTATTCAAAAAATATTATAATTAAATATTTTTATAAAAATAGACTTTAAATTATGATTTAAAGTATTAATTCATTAATTGAACACCATATCATTTTTAATTAATGATAAATCATAAAAATTGTAGAAATTCAATTATTTAAAAACCCTAAATTATTTATGTAAATAGTTATTACATGTATTATAAATTATTACATGTATTATAAATTATTATTCATACAAAAATGGGTTTTTAAATATAAATTAAAACAATCAAATTATTAATGAATATTATATTATTTAGGGATTTATTTTGATAATATAAATACGAATTAGATTTTATAAATTTAAATGTTTATAAAATCTTACAAAAATTAAATATAAACTTATATGTTTATATAACGTCTATAATTTAATTAGAATATAATGATATGTCAAAATCATTATTAAACTAATTAAATTTTATATACATCATTAATTATTAACAAAAATAATTAAATGACTTAATGATTATAACAAATCTCAGAAAACCGAACCCTAGATCAATTGAACACCAGGTTCAAGATCTAACCTATTTAGGTTATGGATTTGTATATATATATATACTTATGTGAATATTAATTCCTTAACAGGAATTTACTAGGTTGTCAACACCACACAAGGACTGAGGTGAGTTCATAACTATTCCCCTTTTTAATCATTTAAATATTTTGGGGCTGGAATACATGTTGTAATTGAAAATACAAATTATATTTGTGTATTATGTTAAATAATAATTTGATCACATTTATGATTACATATGGTTATTATGAAAATCCTTCTCTGTATACTGGACTATAAATAAGCAGGGATCTTTTGGATAGTACTATCGGGGAGTGACTTACCCCCACAAAGGTATGGACATGTGATCCATATCAGATGCACAAAGATCTTGTTGTCATTTGGGATGACTGTTTCTGTAGTGAGAAGGCAGATGTGCACTTTATATAGTTTGCATTATAGTTCCATTTACAACCCATATGAGGATAAATGTAAAGGAGGATTTGCTCCCTCTGATTTGAAATTATTATGAAAATATAATATACACATAAAAGGATAATAAACTAAGTGACATGGACAAATTCAATGTGAAGGATTTGTTGGGCTTGTACTTAGTAGGTATGTGGGATAGCGGGTTCACCTTATTAAAAAGGGTTCCGACAGGCTATTCATATACCGGTGAGTAAATTAAACTCACACTTTTTCTATAAATCCTATTTGATGATAATTGATGATTTATCATTATGTTTTACTTACCTACGAACTCACCAACCCTGTGTTGACACTTGATTTACATGTATTCTCAGGTATCTACTAGGAGCTTATGGACATGCACGTAGGATCATATAAGAGCTCAAGATACCTATTGATTATTATTGAATTATGATTAAGAAATGTTGTCAAGAAAATAATCTATCTTTTATTTCCGCTGCTCTGATTATTAATGAAATGTTTATCTAAAACTTATCATATAGATAACTGCATCTCATGTGTGACTACTGTGTTCGATCCTGTTTGTTCACCCCTCCGTGATAGATTCCAGACCCGGAATTTGAGGGTGTGACATAAATAATCCGTGTATTTGAGTTTATGATATATATATATGTATATATATATATAGGGCCAGGATCTTTTCAGCACCCCTAAAGATCGCGAGAACTCCGAGAACTCATCCTAACCATTGATTATTTACTAATTAATTTATTTTTTAACTAATTCAATAGGGGTAATTTAGTCTTTTATTGTATGTATTTAATTGCATTCTTTAATGCACCATGACTTAAATTAGCAAGTTACACAATTTTCATAATTATCAAACATTCATTAGTTTTTGTTTTGTTTTATTATGTTAGTGCTCTTTCAAATTCCTTTTTTTATATCTTGATCGGATCAATAAGAGGTGCAGATAACAATTAGATAATCATTGTTAATTTTCAAGATCTCAATAAGAGGTGCAGATATCATTAATATAATTTTTTTTATGGATTTTGAATATCCCGTTTATACTTTTTTATTGTTATTTTTAGATTTAGCCACAGAAGAATTGATTCTAAGAATCAAGGTTGGTTTTTTCAACCTTCATTGTTTTAAGGTAAGATTTTGTTTTTATAATTTGGATATTAGCCGAATATGTTGAAATCAAAATCATATTTTTTTGGCTGGCTATAAATATTATTCGACTTTTATTGTTTCGAATAACATACCAGCTGAATTTAGTATTTTTTTTCAAGCTTCATAAGAGACGTCGATTCATGAGGATATGATACTGAATGTTGCTATTGTTGAATCAAACCAAAATCATCTTGATCAAAATGTGAACGACGTTTTTCCTGACGAAGGGGATAACAATGAATTCTGTAATGAACAGAGGAGGAAGGATTTTTGGTTATGTTCATATGGATTCTGTAATGAACAAAAGTAGATCATATGATATTTATTATTTGTATATTATGCAATTGAATGATTGGTATTTTCTATTTTTCTCCTTATTTTAGTTATGTTCATATTAATGTTAGATTTTAAGCGATACATCTAACATAATATAGTTATATGTATTTTTACGTATATGTAAATATGTTACTAGAGATGTTTTATTAGTTAATTGTTTTTTCTGATGTTGATATTTTTAGATATGAATGATGAAGCGATGGAGGAATCAGTCGGTAGTAATTTCTTTCACTCACCCAACGGTACAAAGTATTGGATTTCTAATGTTCCCGACCAATATAAACCTGTTTCTGATACCATTTTTAATACTTGGGAAGACGTGTTATGTATCTACCATTGATTCTATGTTGATTCTATGTTAACAATCACCATGTTGATATGTATATCTGAAAATAAAATATGAAGATGATGCTACAATGAAGATGGTATCATGATGAAGATGACGACCATAACAGAAAGGGTTTTGGGTTCTCCACCTTTTGAAGACAACAATGATATAAACTTAATTACATATACATAAAGCTATATGTAAATTTAGTTACATATATGTAAACATATATTTAAATTTGTCTACATATACATAAATGGCATAGCCATTTGATTACGTTTATGTACATCATAGTTATATCAATGAAATATTGGTTATTGTCTTTAGTTTGATTGTGTAATTTTGATTACATATATGTAAACTTGATACATAAGCATACATATACATAACCTGCATACTGATAACATATATCTGTCAAAATACAGTAACTTACATATATGTAAATTGCTTAAGTTTGTATAATAATCTCAAAACTAATGTATATGTAACTTGTTATCATATATTTAAGTTAGTTTACATTATTTGATTTGGCATATTTTGTATGCTAAATTGGGTGTTATTTTAGCAGATTTTTGCTATTGTTTTTGTAGTTTTTAAGTGTTGAGTTAAGAATTTTTAATGTATTTGCTATTACATTTAGTGTTATTTACATATATTTAAATTATGTAAATTAGATAAATCATGATCTGATGTATATAAATCATATTTTTATTTTTATGTAAGAGATTTTTAGTTAAATTTATGTGTAAGTTATTTTTTAGTTAATAAAATTTATGAATGAAGGTGAGAAAGAGAGTAAAATATAGGATCTTCCTTATTTTTGGGGGTTTCCAAAAAACATAATGGTATTATTTTACTAATATACCCTCAATGTTTAATTACATAAATGATTTAATATATTGACTTACATTATTATCCTTTTCAATCTCATCCATAGATTAGTATAATCAATGGCTAAGAAAAGTTCTGCGAGTTCTCATTTTAATAGGAGTCCTGTAAAAAACCTGACCCTATATATATATATATATATATGTTTTACACTTTTACAATGAGCTAATTGTGTGTGCAGATTTGATTATTATTTTTCTGATAACAGAAATTGTTATTTAAAAAAAACACTAAGCAAAGGATGTCTCTTGTAATATCTTGTATTCTCGTTAAATAAAAGTTAACCTCATTAAATTTATGTAAGGACCTTTTATATCATTTGTAAAACTATGAGGGTTATTTATAAGTGTTGCTTGTATTTTATTCTTTTTATTCTTTAATTTAATGGTTAATAGTCAAATCTATTGAAACAAGCATAATAATAATAATAATAACAACTAAGTTAATAGTAATAATAATGTTAATAACTCTAATAATAATAAATAGCAATAACAATAATAGTGTTAACCATAATGGTAATGGTAACACTAATGATAAAATTTGTGATAATTATAATACTTATTACAATTTATAAAGTTGTTAAACTTAAAAATGTTTAAAACTTAAAATAAATAAGTCCAAGGGGTTGTTATGTAAAATTTGAAAACATTAAAAGGTTACTTTGGGCATAAAATAAAAAAGAAGTAAACTGCAGGGGACCAAAATTTAAAAAAAAAACTTTGAAAATCCCCTTCCCCCGTCGCCTACACCCGTGACCGGCCGAACTCCGGCCAACAACTTCGGCCACCCCTTAAACTCGCTAAAAAACCTAAAATTTGATCACCAAACCGTTCTAGAGCACGATTCGATCTTAAATGCATCATTTAATCAAAGTTAAAACATCGGTTACCACATGAACGATCACATAACCGAAACCCATTGAAGTTCATAGTCGTTTGAGCATTAAACTACGATAATAACTCAATTAATCGCACATAAACAATAGACTAACTATCTCTGAACTGTTACCACTCTCAATTTCATCTAAAACACCTTGAAACACCACCATCGATCCGCCTCTTCTTTGCGGACCTGCAACCGAGTCGAACCCCACCTTCTGCTCACATGGAACCGCAATTGTTTGGGGATTTTCGAAGAATACAAGCCTCTGAAGCTGTACACGAGGTTAATTCGATTATCACCACCATCTGTTCAACAAATCGATTACATCTTTGGTCGCGGCCTGACCTTTGTCGTGTTCATCCCCAATCCACACCATACGGGTAATTAAACACACCTATTTACTCGGTTTTACATGGGGAACAAGAGCCCCATGTTTATAATCGCTAACCGAATTGATTTGGTGTTCAATTGAATCATGTTTGATTCTAGGGTTCGTCCAATTTGAGGGTTTCCTTTTGCTTGTGTTTAAAAGAAATAAAGTGTGACACCCCCGCAGGAAGGTGTACGAGAGCCGCAAATGGATATTGTCCTCTTTGCCCGCAGGCTCAAGGATTTAAAACGCGTCCATTTGGGGAAGGTATCCAGCCCCTTATAAAGAAGCTTTCGTTCGCCTCCCCAACCGATGTGGGATGAGTAATAGCCCTCCCCTATGGGAGTATTTGCAGGCATGTGTCCATCCACCCACCGAAGTGAGACCAGCGTCCTCGCTGGCACATCGGCCCGGCCCTGGCTCTGATACCAATCCAGAATACAAGTATAAAAGTATCCAGATCATTCGTTTATTTCTCTAAGTCCAATCCTAAGTGTGATAAGCTTCAAAGAGTAACCTGAAACATGTTAAAAATAAAAGGTCAATATAAAAATGTTGGTGAGCATTCTATAGTTTTAAATACATAAGTATATAAAAGATGGCAATTCATGTTGTAAATTAGAGAACAAGGTAACTAGGGATGTAAGACAGAATGCACAATCAAACCTTGACAAAGTTTTACAAGTCTCAAACGTTTACAAGAATATACGATTAGCTAAGTGTACTTGG
This sequence comes from Flaveria linearis, assembly GCA_024085815.1. Classification (NCBI taxonomy): domain Eukaryota; kingdom Viridiplantae; phylum Streptophyta; class Magnoliopsida; order Asterales; family Asteraceae; genus Flaveria; species Flaveria linearis. Next base: position 8,594,273 of record CM044008.1, on the reverse strand, counting down.
ATCAACCAAGCAGGCTTGTCAGGCCCATAGATCTATGACGTTGCCAGGCTAGCAATAGTTAATGATTGTACATATATTCGACATTACATGGTAGCTACAAGATTCAACTAATCACAACACACAAGCAAATTGCCATAAGTTTACAAGAATCAAACGTATTTACAAGTGTAACGTTTATACGGTAACATGTTTCACCCAAAAGTGTGTGAAATAATAAATGGGTATAGAAATACTCACTTGTCAAATAAGTATATAATGACGACTAATAAGAATAATAGTAGGCGTCGTTCCAACGTGAATCGTTACAAGGCACCTAAATATGTAAATATATATTCACAAGGTTAAAGTCTTAATAATAAGCTTTAATGTTTTAACGTGAACTAGGGTTTCAATTGGAATTGTGAGGTTTTGTCGAGTAATTAAATTTATAAAATGAAATTGTTTATATTTTGATTGAGTGGAAAGAATTATATCATTTAATCATTTTTAATATATAAGAGTAATTATATTAGTTGATAAGGTTTAAATATAACATACAAATAAATCTTGTAAGCTTTAAACAATATCTAATAATGACTAAAATAACTTATTGATCAATAACACTTTATTAACCTAAACTACTAGTTGAAATACGTTTATGAGTAAACCTACAATAACTCCTGTAAATAATTTGTGAATTTATAAAATATACATTTTATCATGATTAACTTATAATTAAAGATAATATGGAGTCAAGTAACAATTTAACGATTTTTAACTATTATTTAAAGTCTACTTTATAAAATAACTCAAAGTTTTACCTTTGTAATTAAATTGTGAAATTATAAGATAATTATATATATATATATATATAATTACAATTATCATGATTATTATTAAAAATAAATAGCTATTTATAATGTTTTATATAACAATTAAATTTACAGAAATTATTTGTGTAACATTTTAAATATGAAAAGTTTATAAAATTTGTTTTTATAATTTTTTAGGATTTTTCTGAATTTTTTAGAGCTTTAAAAAGCTTTAAAAAAATGTTTGAGGTGGCCCGGGGTCGAACCCGGGACCTCAAGAATAGCATGGGGCGCAGGAACCAGCAAACCAAGGCCTCAGCCGCGAAATAATCCCGGTTCCAAATTCTTTTAAACTGAGTTATCAAAGTGCCCCCAATTCGAATAAGAACCCTAATTCGACAATGCCCAAATTGAACAACAATTCGAGATTATTAACCAATTAAGCATAGGGCTTTTGATTAGTTGATGAAATCGAATGTAAACATGTATTCAATTACCAAAATTGAAGATGAATTGATGATGAACCATCGAAGAACAGTCGCGGCTATGACAAAGCTAGTTCAAGTTGAAAATGATGACCATAATCAAATCCATGATACAGAAAGCTTCCAACAATCTTAGTGAACAAAAGCCCTCTAACAATTTCGATTAAAATCAGTCGGAGATGGGATTTTGATAGTGTTGCAGGTCGCGGTCGAAGAGGGTGTTCGAGAGGGGTGTTTTTGCTCGTTTGAAACGAAATTGAATTCAAAGGAGTGTTATAAACAATCCAAAATTCGTTAATGCGATGTTACTTTTGATTTTAAAATTGTGTAGTGCGATCGATTTAGGTGGTTGTCGGCCGAAAGTGGGTGAGATCGCGAAGGTGGATTTGTGAGCTGTATCAGATTGATTAAAGCATGTGTTTAGATTCGAATCTGACCCACGAGCGTAATGGGACCGGTTTCGAGATAAATGATTGAGGTTTGAGATGTCTTTGGGGTCGCCGGAGTTTTGGCCGACGGTGGCCGGCGTGGTCGCCGGAAATACGGGGTACGGGGGAAATGGTTTGGGAATTGAAAATTTTACAGAATGGTCCCTGGGGTTTCAAAACCTTATTATTTCATGTTTTAAGTTTGTAAAACATGTTTCAAGAATTACAAAACAACCCCTGGACTTTATTAAATCAATAAATTATTATTAATAACAATGTTTTCATTATTATTAAAATTATCATTATTGACATTATTATTTTTAATATTATTATTATAATTATTATTGACATTATTATTTTATTTATTATTATTATTATTATTATTATTATTATTTATTAAGTAATAATTAACATTATTAAGTTTTAAATAAATAAATAAATCAGAAAATAGTCATAAGTAACTCACAAGTTTCATACTTGGTGACAATAGTCCTTACAAGATTAAACAACGTTATCTTTTAATTAACATAAAAATACAGGATGTTACAGTCTCCCCTACTTTAAGAAATTTCGTCCCGAAATTTAATCATGAGAAATAAATTTTAAGGTTATGAAGAGACTTAGATGTCATTTCGTGTTCACGAGTGCACTCTTGGGAATGTTTAAATTCAATAAGTTTGACCATGATTCTTAAGTTTGTTAAGTTTCATCGTTCATAATCTTATATGTTCTTGACAAAGTGTGCAAGTCATTCCTTTAAGATTTTTAATTGATAAACGTTTGTATTTCAAATGGTTCAATACGGTTAAGAAAAAGTTTTGTCATGTGTGAAATACCATACATTAGATCGATACGGGACTCGGCTTAACGAACATAAGAAATAAGTTCCGGATGTTTTTGGATGGAATTCATAAGAGTTTCTCAAGCAATTAACTTTAACGGGTTTCTAGGTGATCGATTCTTGTTTACTCATGTCAATGAGGGTTCCAAAGTGTTATTAGTGTAATGTTGATACAAGTATCGTGTTTGTTAAGATTAAAGATTAACTTTAGTATGAGGAAAATCGTTGTAATGGGTTTTCAGAATAAATGTGGTTTTAAGGAAAAATATTCAGAAGATTAATAGAGGTTTTTATGAGGAGTTCACAGATGGTCCAAGAAATGACAATAATAAGAATTGCATTGATCAACGAAGATAACGTTCCCGATTGGATTAAAATTTAAATAATTCAGGATATTGCGGATAAAGGCAAACACCAGTAGCTTTCCAAGTACGACTTGCACACGCGGTTCATCAAACTCATAATCACAGCTGAGAAACATTCATGTGGCTAGGAAGCCATGAACACAAATTGGTAATGTCTTTATTTGGCAGGAAGGTTGTTTAGGAAGCTATCGTCGCAACCAGGTTTTAATGATAACTCAAAATGAAAGTTGATAAGTAGGGAATAAATGGTTCCATATAGCTAGATCAAATCAAAATATGAGAATAACGGGAAAGAAATCGATTTAAGAATTTACATGCGTCAAGCTTGGAATCAAAATCAACATAAAACGATCGGGTCTCCTTTCAGTTCAGAGATCATGCCTTGGCTTGATAGGTCGGAACACTAACACTGATTCTCCCTTCAAGTTACTGCATGCTTCTCGTCACTCGATTATAACCACGGTAAGTGGAGATCAAGAAATGAGAGTAGTCATCAAGGTGTGGTTTTCACTCCTAACTTGATGGTGTATTCCCAAGGTATGTCCACTAACCTTCCAAACAAAAAGTTCGATCCCAACTCATTGTTGAGGATCCACAGAAATAAAACGAGGTAACTCACCATTAAGGTAAAGGACGTCTCCACTATCTTAGCGGTAAAGTTTTACAAAAACAAAATATAATAGGATGAACTTCTTCATCAAAATCCAGAATTCACTCCTACTTTGATGATGTCACACCCTCAAATTCCGGGTCTGGAATCTATCACGGAGGGGTGAACAAACAGGATCGAACACAGTAGTTACACAGAGATGCAAATATCTATATGATAGTTTTTAGATAATCATTACAATAATGTTCAGAGTAATATTATGCGTAGCGGAAGTAAATATAGATTGTTTCATGACAACATGTCTAAATCATATTTCAGATAATCAATAGGTATCTTGAGCTCTTATATGATCCTACATGCATGTCCGTAAGCTCCTAGTAGATACCTGAGAATACATGTAAATCAAGTGTTAACACAGGGTTGGTGAGTTCACAGGTAAGTAAAACATAGTGATAAATCATCAATTATCATCAAATAGGATTTATAGAAAAAGTGTGAGTTTAATTTACTCACCGGTATATGAATAGCCTGTCAGAACCCTTTTTAATAAGGTGAACCCGCTACCCCACATACCTACTAAGTACAAGCCCAACAAATCCTTCCCATTGAATTTGTCCATGTCACTTAGTTTATTATCCTTTTATGTGTATATTATATTTTCATAATAATTTCAAATCAGAGGGAGCAAATCCTCCTTTACATTTATCCTCATATGGGTTGTAAATGGAACTATAATGCAAACTATATAAAGTGCACATCTGCCTTCTCACTACAGAAACCGTCATCCCGAATGACATCAAGATCTTTGTGCATCTGATATGGATCACATGTCCATACCTTTGTGGGGGTAAGTCACTCCCCGATAGTACTATCCAAAAGATCCCTGCTTATTTATAGTCCAGTTTACAGAGAAGGATTTTCATAATAACCATATGTAATCATAAATGTGATCAAATTATTATTTAACATAATACACCAAAAATAATTTGTAATTTCAATTACAACATGTATTCCAGCCCCAAAATATTTAAATGATTAAAAGGGGAATAGTTATGAACTCACCTCAGTTCCTGTGTAGTGTTGACAACCTAGTAAATTCCTGTTAAGGAATTATAATTTCACGTAAGCAAACAGATACAAATCCAAAAACCTAAATAAGTTAGATCTTGAACCTGGTGTTCAATTGATCTAGGTTTTGGTTTTCTAGGATTTGTTATACACATATAATTAAATCATTTAATTATTTTTGTTAATAATTAATGATTTATATAAATTTTAATTAGTTTAATAATGATTGTGACATATCATTATATTCTAATTAAATTATTGACGTTATATAAACATATAAGTTTATATTTAATTTTTGAAAGATTTTATAAATATTTAAATTTATAAAATTTACCTTGTATTTATATTATCGAAACAAGTCCATAAAATATTATAACATCCATTAATAATTTGATTGTTATATTTAAAAACCCATTTTTGTATGGATAACAATTTATAATACATGTAATAATTTATAATGCATGTAATAATTATTTACATAAATAATTAGGTTTTTAAATAATTAAATTTCTACAATTTTTATGATTTATCATTAATTAAAAATGATATGGTGTTCAATTAATGAATTAATACTTTAAATCATAATTTAAAGTCTATTTTTATAAAAATAGTTATTTATAATATTTTTAAATAATATTTTATAAATTTTATTTAAAGTATTTTTAATTAAATAATTTACAGAAAATATTCAATGGTGTCAAAAATAACAGAAGCTTTTAAAAATTATTTTTATAATTTTTAATAATTTTTCTATATTTTTAAATAGCCTAAAAAGGGTTTAAAAAATATTTGGGAGGTGCACGGCTCGAACCCGTGACCTCCCCCCCCACAACCCTGCGCACAAACCACTGAGCCAAAGGCTCATCAGCGAACAAAACCCCGCCCCAAATAGTTTTAAACACAACCCGTACTCAATCCCCCCCCAAATCAAGAACCCTAGAACACATTCGATCAAATTGAGCATACAATCGATTATGTTAATGTATAGATTCATGGGGCTTTTATTCCCCATGATCAATCGAACATAATGGTGTTTTTAATTTACCAGATGATGTCGAATTGATGATGATTCTTGTGAAGAACAGCCGCGACAGGGGGATAAGATCAAACGCTATTCAAATGATGTTAATAATCGAATTCCTTTTACAGGAAGCTTTTAATAGATTAAAGGATCGAAAGCCCTTTATCTATTTTGTGAATTGATGCTTGTAAGGCAGAGTTCGACTGAGTTGCAGGTCGCGGGGAAGAAGGGGATCAAATTCGATGAATGGAGTTGTTTCTGGTGCAATTCGAAGTGCATACAGATTGCTAGTATTTATAGTGTTGATTAGGTATAATTTAATTCAATTATTATTGTGATTCAGTGCATATTCGTAATGGTCGACCGAAAGGAATTTTTGTGGACCATTAACCGCAATTTCGAGTAGATTTACTTTAAATTATGTTCACGTGAACGTTCCACTTTGTCCCCCGTTTGATTCGGTGTGTCGTGGGGTCGAAATAATGGCCGAAAACCCGACTTTGGACTCGCCGGAGAGCCGCCGGCGACCGGCCGGTCCGGCGCCGGAAAATCGCGAGGGGGAGAGAGAAAGCAGTTTAAAAAAATTATATTTACACAATAGCCCCCTGCACTTTCGATTGTTATCATTTTATGTTATAAAGTTTTATAAAATAGTTTCAAGAATTACAAATTACCCCCTCGACTTATAAATCAATTAAATAAATTTTGTAAATAATTATTATTAATAATATTTCATTATTATCATTATTTTCATTATTAACATTATTATTTTTAATAATAACATCATTATTATTTTTATTATTATTTTTGATAATAATATCATTATTATTATAATTATTATTATTATCATTGTTTGTAATAATAATATCATTATTATTATTATTATTATTATTATTATTATTATTATTATCATTATTTTAATAATAATATTATTATTATTATTATTGTTATTATTTTTATTATTATTAATATTATTATTAAGTAATAAAAAATATAAAAACAAATTGTAAATTCATATAAAAATTCATATAAATTCACGAAAATTTTCGGGTTGTCACATCATCCCCCTGTTAGAGGAATTTTCGTCCCGAAAATTAAGATGCACTAGTAACATTTTGAACAGGTTAGGATATTTGCGCATCATTCCGTCCTCTCGTTCCCAAGTGAACTCAGGACCACGCCGGGAGTTCCACCGAACTCTGACAATTGGAATCTTGCTATGCTTCAGTTGTTTAACTTCCTTATCCATGATTTCAACTGGTTCTTCGACAAACCTGAGTTTCTCATCTACTTGTAGTTCCTCTAGAGGCACAACCAGTGATTCATCGGATAAACATTTCCTTAAATTGGATACGTGGAAAACATTGTGCACACCACCAAGTTCAGCAGGTAGATTTAATTCATAGGCTACTGGGCCGATCCTTCTGACAATTTCAAAAGGTCCCACGTAGCGAGGGTTCAATTTCCCTCGTTTTCCAAAGCGTATAACTCCCTTCCAGGGAGATACCTTTAGCAAAACTTTATCTCCTTCCTGAAATTCCAGTGGCTTGCGGCGTTTATCAGCATAGCTTTTCTGGCGATCCCTGGCAGCAGCCATGCGTTCTCTTATCTGGACAATTTTCTCATGAGTTTCAAAGATCAACTCTGGACCAGTAAGTTGACTATCTCCAACTTCTGCCCAGCAAAGCGGTGATCTGCATTTTCGTCCATATAAGGCCTCGAATGGTGCCGCCTTGATGCTTGAATGATAACTGTTATTGTAGGAAAACTCTACCAAGGTAGATGACCTTCCCAGTTCTTTCCAAAGTCAATGACACAAGCCCTAAGCATATCCTCAAGTGTCTGTATGGTTCTTTCACTTTGACCATCAGTTTGAGGGTGATAGGCTGTGCTCATATCTAGGCGAGTGCCTAGAGCTTTCTGAAGTTTTCCCCAGAAGATTGATGTAAACCGTGCATCACGATCAGAGATAATAGACACTGGCACTCCGTGTCTTGAGATAATTTCTTTGATGTATACCCTTGCAAGCTTCTCCATCTTGTCTTTCTCACGGATGGGTATGAAATGAGCGGATTTGGTGAGACGGTCAACGATAACCCAAATGGTGTCATTGCCCGTTTGAGACTTGGGTAAACCAGTGACGAAATCCATGGTTATCATTTCCCACTTCCACACGGGAATTTCTGGTTGGGTTAACATTCCTGAAGGCTTTTGGTATTCGACCTTGACTTTAGAACAAGTCAAGCACTTTGAGACATAGGTTGCAATGTCAGCCTTCATTCTTGGCCACCAGTAAACAAGCTTCAAGTCGTAATACATCTTATCTGCACCTGGGTGGATAGAGTATCTAGACTTGTGGGCTTCATCCATGATCAAGCTCCTCAGATTCCCGTACAGGGGTACCCAAATCCTTCCTGCTATAAAGCGTATTCCATCCGAGTGAACTTCAAACTGTTGGTCTAGCCCTCGAAGGTTTTCATCTTTAATGTTCTCTTCTTCCAGGGCTTCAGTCTGAGCCTTCAAGATTTGTGCTGGCAGGTTGCTTTGAATGGTAAGTTGTAGAGCTCGCACTCTACGAGGTTTCACATGTTCTTTCCTACTCAAAGCATCAGCCACAATATTTGCTTTACCAGGATGGTACTTGATGGCACAATCATAATCGTTTAGTAGTTCAAGCCACCTCCTCTGCCTCATGTTCAGCTCCTTTTGATTATACAGGTGTTGAAGACTCTTGTGATCGGTATAAATAGTGCACTTAGTACCGTACAAGTAATGTCTCCATAATTTAAGAGCAAACACAACAGCTCCCAGTTCTAGGTCATGAGTAGCATAGTTCTTCTCATGAGACTTTAACTGTCTGGAGGCATAGGCTATGACTTTGTCACGTTGCATCAAAACACATCCCAGTCCCTGAACAGAAGCATCACAGTAGACTACAAAGTCTTCAATACCGTCGGGTAGGGACAATATAGGTGCACTGCACAACTTCTGTTTCAGTGTTTGGAAAGCAGCCTCTTGCTTGAACCCCCAATGATATGCTACCCCTTTTGGGTAAGCATGGTCAATGGTTGAGCTATCTTGGAGAATCCCTCGATAAATCTCCTGTAATAGCCGGCTAGTCCCAGAAATTGTCTAATTTCCGTTGGATTAGAAGGTGTAGGCCAACTTTTGATGGATTCAACTTTAGCTGGGTCTACATGAGTTCCTTTAGCATCAATCACATGACCAAGGAATTGAACTTCTTTAAGCCAGAAATCACATTTTGAGAACTTAGCATAAAGCTCCTCCCTCTTTAGTAGTTCAAGAACCAATCTCAGATGTTCTTCATGCTCACTCTCATTTTTAGAATAGATCAAGATGTCATCAATGAAGACAATGACAAACTTGTCTAGATAAGGCTTGCATACACGATTCATGAGATCCATGAATACAGCAGGTGCATTTGTTAGCCCAAATGGCATGACTGTGAACTCAAAGTGACCGTATCGAGTTCTGAAAGCCGTCTTCATAATATCTTCATCTCTGACTCTCAGCTGATGATAGCCGCTTCTAAGATCTATCTTGGAGTAAACACTTGAACCTTGCAGTTGGTCGAATAAGTCGTCAATACGTGGCAAGGGATAACGGTTCTTGATCGTCACTTTGTTCAGTTCCCGATAGTCGATGCACATTCTGAAGGTTCCGTCTTTCTTCTTCACGAATAACACTGGTGCTCCCCATGGTGACGAGCTAGGTCGGATGAATCCTTTATCAAGGAGTTCCCTAAGCTGGTCAGATAGTTCTTTTAATTCAGAAGGTGCGAGACGGTATGGTGCCCGAGCTATAGGTGTAGCTCCAGGTACTAACTCGATTGAAAACTCGACCTCTCTTTTAGGGGGCAATCCAGGCAGTTCATCAGGAAACACTTCAGGAAATTCCCTGACGACGGGTACATCTTCAATCTTCCTTTCCTTCTTCTCTTTGTCAGTGACTAAGGCTAGGATAGCAGTATGTCCTTTTCGAAGACACTTTTGAGCCTTCAAGTAAGAAATAACTCCCATCACGACACCAGTCTTATCTCCCTCCACACACAGGACTTCATCATTTGGTAGGGGATACGAATCATTTTGTCTTTACAGATAATTTCTGCAGAGTTTTTGGATAGCCAATCCATACCAACTACCACATCGAAGCTTTCCAAAGTAATGGGCATGAGGTCTATTGGTAGGATATGACCTGATAAATCTAGTGTACAGTTTTTCAGGATTTGTGATGCGGTCAAGGATTTACCATTTGCTACTTCTACAACATATGGCTCATCTAGGGGTACAGGGTTTACATTCAGGTGATTATAGAAAGTATCAGATACGAAGCTTCTATCAGCTCCCGTGTCAAATAATACTATGGCATAAACATTATTCACCAAAAATTTTCCCATAATAACGTTAGGGTCTTTGAGAGCCTCACCTTTGCCAATAACGAAGGCTCTGCCCTTGGCTGTATCTTTCTTTTCTCCAGTGCAGTCTTTAGCAATATGGCCCTTTTCTCCACATCTGAAACAAATAACTTCCTTCTTTCCACCATTCTGCTGATTACCATCCTTCTTTCCTTGGTCTTGAGTCTTGGTTCTACATTCAGGAGCAGTGTGCCCCCTCTTGTTGCATTTGTAGCAGATGATTGCGGTACACTTGCCATGATGACGCTTGCCACACCTCTGACATCTAGACGGAATGCCCTGATTGTCTTGGTGCTTTTTCTGATCTTGCTTCTTGCTTGTACCTTGACTCTCACTGTCTTTAGCATCTTCAAACTTTCTCTTCCCCGAGCTTTCAGCAGCGACACCCTTACCCTTGTTTCTTGGTGGTAACTTCCCTGAGCCATGGCCTCATTAGTCAGCTTGTGAGCTATCCTAATGGCCTGTTGGATTGAAGTTGGGTTGGAGGAAGTGACCATAGATTGAATGACCGGAGACAGTCCACGGATATAGCCTTCAATTCTTCTGTGGGCAGGCTCCATCATATGAGGACACAAGGTTGCGTACTCATGATTTTCAGTGGTATACTTTTCAATTTCAGATCCCACCATTTTGTGGTTCCAGCACTCAGTTTCAAACCTTTGTACTTCTTCTCTTGGGCAGAATTCTTCCATCATCAGCTGTTTGAATTCCTCCCAATCCATAGCATTGGCTAGGGAGAGAGTAAGTCTTGAAACTTCTGTCTTCCAGAACGAGAGTGCAGCTCCACTCAAGGCTCCGGAGGCATACTTGGTCCTACTCTCATCGGGACATTCAGATATAGCGAAGATGGATTCACATTTCTCGAACCACCTTATGAGCCCAATGGCCCCTTCTGCACCAGTGAAGGTATCTGGTTTGCAGTCTAGGAACTTTTATATGAATAGTGATGACCATTCTGAGCAGCCTGAGTGGCTAGGGCTGCAGCAACACCTTGATTGACCAAGGCTTGTATTTCTTCAGGAGTCATCCCTATTGGGACAGTTCCTCTGGCGCGTCCTCTACCTCTGCCTCTGCCCGCTGGTGCGTCCATCTATCATGAAATTGTTTGGTGAGAATTCACACTTTGACATATTCAATAGATGCATTTTATATCAAATATTCAAAGTATGGACAATTACTGTAGGGTAGATGGGAATTTAAGAAAACTGGGTTTTTCGATTAAATTCGGCAAGGCACGAGTACTAAGGAAACAAGTCTCGCTTTAGGTTAGGACAAGCGTGGCTTAGATTACCAAATGGAACATATCAAGGTAATCACGAGAAGCCATTTGCCTTAAGGACTTGTATATGACTGTAGTAACTTCACGTGTTACAATAGCGGAAATCTTACGGCCAGAGTTTCTAAATCGTGAACGGATTTGACGAGAAGACATGCTGTATAATATGGAAAGAAGAAACCTTTATGAAAAACGGGTAAAATAAAATCATTAATGAGATTGTTTAGAATAACAATGAGAGGTTAGGAGTGTAAACGTTCGGTTCGCAAACCAAAGCGAATACGTTGACTTATCAAAGTATTTGTGTCCACCACAACCTTAACGAGGACATGCGTACCTATAAGCGAATACTCATCTCGAGGGTTCCCAGGTAAGGTAATCAAGTTGTATGAAATACCTTGCCTAGACAGAACACCTTAAGATACAGGTATCCCACTCTTCCAGCATTGCATGTTCTCGGTCATGTGACACGGACTTTGACGAGATTTGAAAACCATTTGATTTAGGCACGACGATAAGTGTAGATCCCACGTGTCGTTGAGAATAAGTTTAGGAATGAGTCAAAGAGTCAAAGTCATGTTTAGGAAAACAACTATCTAAGTTTAAGCATATAACTTCTTAATCTTAATCAATCTCTAACTAAGGCAATTTACTTTGTGCAACTATGTGTGTGGCTATAGGCTAGATGCAATTCCTAACTCAGTATAACCAATGGCTTTGATACCAATCTGTCACACCCTCAAATTCCGGGTCTGGAATCTATCACGGAGGGGTGAACAAACAGGATCGAACACAGTAGTTACACAGAGATGCAAATATCTATATGATAGTTTTTAGATAATCATTACAATAATGTTCAGAGTAATATTATGCGTAGCGGAAGTAAATATAGATTGTTTCATGACAACATGTCTAAATCATATTTCAGATAATCAATAGGTATCTTGAGCTCTTATATGATCCTACGTGCATGTCCGTAAGCTCCTAGTAGATACCTGAGAATACATGTAAATCAAGTGTTAACACAGGGTTGGTGAGTTCACAGGTAAGTAAAACATAGTGATAAATCATCAATTATCATCAAATAGGATTTATAGAAAAAGTGTGAGTTTAATTTACTCACCGGTATATGAATAGCCTGTCAGAACCCTTTTTAATAAGGTGAACCCGCTACCCACATACCTACTAAGTACAAGCCCAACAAATCCTTCCCATTGAATTTGTCCATGTCACTTAGTTTATTATCCTTTTATGTGTATATTATATTTTCATAATAATTTCAAATCAGAGGGAGCAAATCCTCCTTTACATTTATCCTCATATGGGTTGTAAATGGAACTATAATGCAAACTATATAAGTGCACATCTGCCTTCTCACTACAGAAACCGTCATCCCGAATGACATCAAGATCTTTGTGCATCTGATATGGATCACATGTCCATACCTTTGTGGGGGTAAGTCACTCCCCGATAGTACTATCCAAAAGATCCCTGCTTATTTATAGTCCAGTTTACAGAGAAGGATTTTCATAATAACCATATGTAATCATAATGTGATCAAATTATTATTTAACATAATACACCAAAAATAATTTGTAATTTCAATTACAACATGTATTCCAGCCCCAAAATATTTAAATGATTAAAAAGGGGAATAGTTATGAACTCACCTCAGTTCCTGTGTGGTGTTGACAACCTAGTAAATTCCTGTTAAGGAATTATAATTTCACGTAAGCAAACAGATACAAATCCAAAAACCTAAATAAGTTAGATCTTGAACCTGGTGTTCAATTGATCTAGGTTTTGGTTTTCTAGGATTTGTTATACACATATAATTAAATCATTTAATTATTTTTGTTAATAATTAATGATTTATATAAATTTTAATTAGTTTAATAATGATTGTGACATATCATTATATTCTAATTAAATTATTGACGTTATATAAACATATAAGTTTATATTAATTTTTGAAAGATTTTATAAATATTTAAATTTATAAAATTTACCTTGTATTTATATTATCGAAACAAGTCCATAAAATATTATAACATCCATTAATAATTTGATTGTTATATTTAAAAACCCATTTTTGTATGGATAACAATTTATAATACATGTAATAATTTATAATGCATGTAATAATTATTTACATAAATAATTAGGGTTTTTAAATAATTAAATTTCTACAATTTTTATGATTTATCATTAATTAAAAATGATATGGTGTTCAATTAATGAATTAATACTTTAAATCATAATTTAAAGTCTATTTTTATAAAAATAGTTATTTATAATATTTTTAAATAATATTTTATAAATTTTATTTAAAGTATTTTTAATTAAATAATTTACAGAAAATATTCAATGGTGTCAAAAAATAACAGAAGCTTTTAAAATTATTTTTATAATTTTTAATAATTTTTCTATATTTTTAAATAGCCTAAAAAGGTTTAAAAATATTTGGGAGGTGCACGGCTCGAACCCGTGACCTCCCCCCCCCCACAACCCTGCGCACAAACCACTGAGCCAAAGGCTCATCAGCGAACAAAACCCCGCCCCAAATAGTTTTAAACACAACCCGTACTCAATCCCCCCCCAAATCAAGAACCCTAGAACACATTCGATCAAATTGAGCATACAATCGATTATGTTAATGTATAGATTCATGGGGCTTTTATTTCCCATGATCAATCGAACATAATGGTGTTTTTAATTTACCAGATGATGTCGAATTGATGATGATTCTTGTGAAGAACAGCCGCGACAGGGGGATAAGATCAAACGCTATTCAAATGATGTTAATAATCGAATTCCTTTTACAGGAAGCTTTTAATAGATTAAAGGATCGAAAGCCCTTTATCTATTTTGTGAATTGATGCTTGTAAGGCAGAGTTCGACTGAGTTGCAGGTCGCGGGGAAGAAGGGGATCAAATTCGATGAATGGAGTTGTTTCTGGTGCAATTCGAAGTGCATACAGATTGCTAGTATTTATAGTGTTGATTAGGTATAATTTAATTCAATTATTATTGTGATTCAGTGCATATTCGTAGTGGTCGACCGAAAGGAATTTTTGTGGACCATTAACCGCAATTTCGAGTAGATTTACTTTAAATTATGTTCACGTGAACGTTCCACTTTGTCCCCCGTTTGATTCGGTGTGTCGTGGGGTCGAAATAATGGCCGAAAACCCGACTTTTGGACTCGCCGGAGAGCCGCCGGCGACCGGCCGGTCCGGCGCCGGAAAATCGCGAGGGGGAGAGAGAAAGCAGTTTAAAAAAATTTATATTTACACAATAGCCCCCTGCACTTTCGATTGTTATCATTTTATGTTATAAAGTTTTATAAAATAGTTTCAAGAATTACAAATTACCCCCTCGACTTATAAATCAATTAAATAAATTTTGTAAATAATTATTATTAATAATATTTTCATTATTATCATTATTTTCATTATTAACATTATTATTTTTAATAATAACATCATTATTATTTTTATTATTATTTTTGATAATAATATCATTATTATTATAATTATTATTATTATCATTGTTTGTAATAATAATATCATTATTATTATTATTATTATTATTATTATTATCATTATTTTTAATAATAATATTATTATTATTATTATTGTTATTATTTTTATTATTATTAATATTATTATTAAGTAATAATAAAAATATAAAAACAAATTGTAAATTCATATAAAAATTCATATAAATTCACGAAAATTTTCGGGTTGTCACAGATGAGGTCGTGTCATTTGAGAAAATACAATCCATAAGAATGAAATTATCATCAGGTATGGAATTCACACCTATCTTGATGATTGAATTTCATAATAACAAGAAAACAATCGAAGATTGACATTTGTCACCAAAGTACGGGTTTCAATCCTATTTTGGTGAGATCATGTCATTTGTGAAATGCCATTCCAAAGAAGATAATTGAAGTGAATCCTCGAGATAAGGTAATCACTCCAATCCAGAGGATGAAATTTCATAAAACACATGATTGGAAACCATTTATCGAAACGAATAGAGAATCATCAAAGTAAGGGAATCACCCCTGTTTTGATGAGTTAGAATTGTTTAGGAGGTACGAGTGTTATTAGTCATAGACTGAAACTCTTGCATCTCCCACGGTGCAGACGGTACGAAGTTTGACAAAACAGTGAAAAGAAAAGAATATCAATTTAGAATTTCAAGAAATTTCAAGTTACATTAATGTAACAAAAAAAATCATGCTTACAAAATTTAAGGTCAATGTTCGGTAACAGGATTTGTTATGATGTTCAAATCTTGAATGTCTTAAATCAGGAAGACGAAATCAAGGACAAGAATGATTCAACACCATGATGCGATGTGAACATTCGATTCACAATCGAAAGGAAAATACAAGGACTTCTCAAGATATGAGGTCAACCATAGCCTTATTGAAGACACGCGTACTTATAAGTGGTAACAAAGTTATAATTAGTTTATTCGATCATTGAGGTGAGTGACCACTTTAAATTAACAAGGTTAATATTCAATTAGCAAAGTATCCTGAGATGTAGGAATTCCATCAACAGCTTTGCATGTTCTTAGTTATGGGACACATCCTTAAGAAGACTTGAGAACCATAGGTAACGGTTTAAAGTTTTAAAGACATACGGTTTAGATTCCCAATATCTTTGGGTATGTTAAAATCCATGTTCACGTTGGTCAAGGTATAGAAATAGTTACATGAAATGCCGAGTTCAATACTGTTACACGTTACACGTTGTGCGTTTAAACGTAAGAGTTGAAATGTAGGATGGGTTTAATATTAACAGGAATATTATTTAGGTTAAGGATGAGAAAGTGTTTAAACTTTGATGATAAACCAGTTTAAGGATTTAAGGATTTTTAAGATACAAAAGGATGGTTCCATTCGGTAACGCATTACCATTTGGAATCGTTGACACGTCAAGGTAAATTGACTCATTTGCCTTAGAGATTTGTGTATTTTGACCATAGTTTATCACTCATCCCAGAAATCCCCAGGTAGCGTAACGGTTCCCTCAATGAGATTTATACGATACGCTTGCCTTAGCCCGAGGGCTTTTTGCCAGGAAATCCAGAATACAGGTGTCTATGTGTCACACAATATTTCTTAGGTTTATGAAATCAAAACCTTGATGAGATTTTCACAGATTAGACATAGAGTCTAAGAAATTAAACCCACGATGATAAGTGTAGATTCCACATGTCGTTGAGAATAGGTTTAGGAAGTTCATTTGTCGGGGAGAGTTAAAAGTCAAAGTTAAGTTTAAGGAGTCTAAGTTTTAAGCACACATAAGGCAATCCTATGCTAAGGCATCAAATTGCAAAAGGCATAGCATTATGTAGCATTCAAACAATATGTGAGCACAAAAGTATAAAGATCTTTCTATGAGGTTCATGCAACTATAGTCTAGGTCACCATTTCTAATAACCTAAATCCCTATAGTTATGGGCTCTGATACCAATCTGTCACACCCCAACCTTGACGGCGGAATCGTCGAGGCGTGTGAGTTACGATTGTTCACAGCCACATAACGCTATTATTAGTTCCAAATATATTAATCAAGATTTAATTATAACAATACAAGTAATTGTTCAAACAAAGACACATCCAGAATACAAGTATAAAAGTATCCAGATCATTCTTTTATTTCTCTAAGTCCAATCCTAAGTGTGATAAGCTTCAAAGAGTAACCTGAAACATGTTAAAAATAAAAGGTCAACATAAAAATGTTGGTGAGCGTTCTATAGTTTTAAATACATAAGTATATAAAAGATGGCAATTCATGTTGTAAATTAGAGAACAAGGTAACTAGGGATGTAAGACAGAATGCACAATCAAACCTTGACAAAGTTTTACAAGTCTCAAACGTTTACAAGAATATACGATTAGCTAAGTGTACTTGGATCAACCAAGCAGGCTTGTCATGCCCATAGATCTATGACGTTGCCAGGCTAGCAATAGTTAATGATTGTACATATATTCGACATTACATGGTAGCTACAAGATTCAACTAATCACAACACACAAGCAAATTGCCATAAGTTTACAAGAATCAAACGTATTTACAAGTGTAACATTTATACGGTAACATGTTTCACCCAAAAGTGTGTGAAATAATAAAATGGGTATAGAAATACTCACTTGTCAAATAAGTATATAATGACGACTAATAAGAATAATAGTAGGCGTCGTTCCAACGTGAATCGTTACAAGGCACCTAAATATGTAAATATATATTCACAAGGTTAAAGTCTTAATAATAAGCTTTAATGTTTTAACGTGAACTAGGGTTTCAATTGGAATTGTGAGGTTTTGTCGAGTAATTAAATTTATAAAATGAAATTGTTTATATTTTGATTGAGTGGAAAGAATTATATCATTTAATCATTTTTAATATATAAGAGTAATTATATTAGTTGATAAGGTTTAAATATAACATACAAATAAATCTTGTAAGCTTTAAACAATATCTAATAATGACTAAAATAACTTATTGATCAATAACACTTTATTAACCTAAACTACTAGTTGAAATACGTTTATGAGTAAACCTACAATAACTCCTGTAAATAATTTGTGAATTTATAAAATATACATTTTATCATGATTAACTTATAATTAAAGATAATATGGAGTCAAGTAACAATTTAACGATTTTTAACTATTATTTAAAGTCTACTTTATAAAATAACTCAAAGTTTTACCTTTGTAATTAAATTGTGAAATTATAAGATAATTATATATATATATATATATAATTACAATTATCATGATTATTATTAAAAATAAATAGCTATTTATAATGTTTATATAACAATTAGATTTACAGAAATTATTTGTGTAACATTTTAAATATGAAAAGTTTATAAAATTTGTTTTTATAATTTTTTAGGATTTTTCTGAATTTTTTAGAGCTTTAAAAAGCTTTAAAAAAAATGTTTGAGGTGGCCCGGGGTCGAACCCGGGACCTCAAGAATAGCATGGGGCGCAGGAACCAGCAAACCAAGGCCTCAGCCGCGAAATAATCCCGGTTCCAAATTCTTTTAAACTGAGTTATCAAAGTGCCCCCAATTCGAATAAGAACCCTAATTCGACAATGCCCAAATTGAACAACAATTCGAGATTATTAACCAATTAAGCATAGGGCTTTTGATTAGTTGATGAAATCGAATGTAAACATGTATTCAATTACCAAAATTGAAGATGAATTGGTGATGAACCATCGAAGAACAGTCGCGGCTATGACAAAGCTAGTTCAAGTTGAAAATGATGACCATAATCAAATCCATGATACAGAAAGCTTCCAACAATCTTAGTGAACAAAAGCCCTCTAACAATTTCGATTAAAATCAGTCGGAGATGGGATTTTGATAGTGTTGCAGGTCGCGGTCGAAGAGGGTGTTCGAGAGGGGTGTTTTTGCTCGTTTGAAACGAAATTGAATTCAAAGGAGTGTTATAAACAATCCAAAATTCGTTAATGCGATGTTACTTTTGATTTTAAAATTGTGTAGTGCGATCGATTTAGGTGGTTGTCGGCCGAAAGTGGGTGAGATCGCGAAGGTGGATTTGTGAGCTGTATCAGATTGATTAAAGCATGTGTTTAGATTCGAATCTGACCCACGAGCGTAATGGGACCGGTTTCGAGATAAATGATTGAGGTTTGAGATGTCTTTGGGGTCGCCGGAGTTTTGGCCGACGGTGGCCGGCGTGGTCGCCGGAAATACGGGGTACGGGGGAAATGGTTTGGGAATTGAAAATTTTACAGAATGGTCCCTGGGGTTTCAAAACCTTATTATTTCATGTTTTAAGTTTGTAAAACATGTTTCAAGAATTACAAAACAACCCCTGGACTTTATTAAATCAATAAATTATTATTAATAACAATGTTTTCATTATTATTAAAATTATCATTATTGACATTATTATTTTTAATATTATTATTATAATTATTATTGACATTATTATTTTTATTTATTATTATTATTATTATTATTTATTAAGTAATAATTAACATTATTAAGTTTTAAATAAATAAATAAATCAGAAAATAGTCATAAGTAACTCACAAGTTTCATACTTGGTGACAATAGTCCTTACAAGATTAAACGACGTAATCTTTTAATTAACATAAAAATACAGGATGTTACATAAAGACCAAGTGATACCAAGGCCTCGGCCCTGGTTCACTGGTTAAGACATTGTGCATTCAACATGAGGTCACAGGTTCGAACCCGGGCACCCTCATGCATTTTTTTAAAGCCTTCTTAGCCTAATTTAAATTATAGAAAAATTTTAATAAACATAAAAATGATTTCTACAAACTTCTAATATTTTTAAAACCATCTAAATATTTACTGTAAATTTATTCTTATAAAACATTTTAACATTTTATTACAAAATTTATTTCACAAAAGTTATAACTAAATATATTTAAAAAATGATTTATAAACTTATTAAATTCTTAAGAGACCATATTATTTTCTATGAATTTATTTAATAAATATTTTAATAATATTATTAAATAGTTTAGATAAATATATATTAGTTTATTTTCTTATAAAACAGACTTTAAATGGTGGTTTAAATCACTAAAATATTTGTTCAACGATCATTTTAAAAGTTATGAGAGTTTACTCCAACTTATAGCTAAAGTTTATATAAATAATTTTTCCTTAGCAATTCTATATACAAAAAGATGTACAATTAGTATATTTTATTTGCTTACTATTAAAACACATAAGTGGTAAATTCTTTCTTAAAATATTTAACATACTTATAAAATTCCCAATTCCACCTAAAACCCTAGTTCACGTTAAAACATTAAAACTTATTATTAAACTTTAACCTTGTGAATGTATATATATATTTAGGTGTCTTGTGATGATTAATCTTGGAACGACGTTTATTATTCTTATTAATCTTCATTGCATACTTGTTTTCCATGTGAGTTTCCTTGCCCCCTTTTTATGTTATTTCACACCGTTTTAGGGTGAAACATGTTACATTATTCAACATACACTTATAAACGTTTAAATCTTATAAAAGCATATGCAATTCATACTTTTATTTTGTCATGGTTATTTGTGTTATTGTAAGTCTTATATGAGATACATGTATTGTTTACAATCATTAACTATTGCTAGTCTGGTGACGTCTTAGATCTTTGGGCCTGACAAGCCTATTTGGTGCTAAAGTCGATGTATTGCCGACTCCTGATGACGTATGCTTGTTCATCATGGGAACCAAGTACACTTAGCCAATCATATAAACTTGTAATCTAGTCGAGGTTTGATTGTACTATATGTGTTCTATAAACTTGCTAACCCATAACCTATGACATGAATTGCTACTTGAAACCCATAGAATATTATGTATATGAAACCCTTGGAAACTCACCAACTTTATAGTTGACCCGTTATTTTTAACATGTTTCAGGAAATGTCAAGTTTGAAGTCATCATTTGAAGTTTGTATAAAACTAGGATTTGGACCTAGATTAAAGAATGAAAAGCTTTGGATTACTTTTGTTTTATGTTTTGACTTATTTCATGTTGAAACTTATGGTTGTAATTGCATTTGAAACTTATAATAATAATATTTACATTTAAGGTTAGCGTTATGTGGCTGTGAACAATCCTAACCCTCACATCTCGACGATTCTGCCATCAAGGTTGGGGTGTGCCAGATTGGTATCAGAGCACATAACTATAGGGATTTAGGTTATTAGAAATGGTGACCTAGACTATAGTTTATGCATGAACCTCGTAGAATAATATTTAGATTGTTTGCATGCTACATAATGCAACATAATGATATGCCTTCTTATGTGCAACTTGATGACTTAGCATAGGATTGCCTTATGAATGCTTAACTTTGTTGCTTGTCTCCCTTAAACTTATCCTTGACTCTTTGATTCTCCCCGACAAATGAAACTTCCTAATTTTATTCTCGATGACATATGGAATCTACACTTATTATCGTGGGTTTAATTCATTAGACTTTATGTCTAATCTATGAAAATCTCATCAAGGTTTTGATTTCATGAACCTAAGAAATTTGTATGACACATAGACACCTGTATTCTGGATTTCCTAGCAAAAAGCCTTCAGGCTGAGGCAAGCATATCGTATAAATCTCATTGCGAGACCAGTTATGCTTACCTGGGGATTTCTGGGATGAGTGATAAACTATGGTCAACATACACAAGTTTCTAAGGCAAATGGGTCAATTTACCTTGACGTGTCACACCCTCAAAATCCACGTGCGGAGTTTTACCGCGAGGCGTGTGAACAAACCAACATCACAGTCAATAGTTACTCGGAACAACTCTATATGCTACGTCTAATGTAAACCAACCAGAGTTTAAACTTTAAAAGACATGCGGAAGCGTAAAGTAAATAAAACAATCCCAAAACATGTGAAAGTACCATATGGCAACACAAGTGCCAACCAAGTATTTTAAACCATAAATAAAAGACGGGTAGTTATAAATCTCTAAAAAAATGCATGCTGACTCGTGAAGTGCTCCTATCAGCAATCCAGCTTAATGACCTGAGAATAGCATACTAAAAAGTCAACACATGGTTGGTGAGTTCAAGAGTTTGCGCATAAACATAACAGTTTATTAATTGTGTATAAACATAACAGTTTATCAATAGCGTATAAACATAACAGTTTATCAATAGCGTATAATTAAGCATGTGCATTGTAATAGCTAGCTAGTCCATTAACAAACGATATTAATACATAGTGATTTCGACATTGAAGCTGACTGTGTTATGTTTGCCTCCCGTCACGACTTCACCATATCGTGACGAATAATCATAGGACAAATTGCACCCGGTTGACCTCGAGTCACACAGGTGGGGCTCGTCAGACCCAGTAGTACTACCCAAGTTTCCCCGCTATCCAATATTAACAATTCGAAAGTGTGAGGACTTTATCATAATAAACAGCACTATATTAATATCATACACATCTTAAATATATAAAGCGTTGTAAAATTTACCAGTATGCTATCTCCCCTAAAAGAGATTTAATAAAACAGTGGGCATGAACTCACCTGATACGCGTGTTAGACAAGTAAGGTTTAACTTGACAAGGACGAGTGGAAAGACAACCTTCAAAGGTTACCTAGAACACACAAGTACATAAGTACATGTACACAGAAATCCCAAGAGAAACCTTAAGTGTTCTACAAACAAAGAACTCAAGGTTCTATAAAAACAACATACATGTGACCTAGTTGACCCGTTTGACCCGTTGGTGACATTATGCGTTGTAAACCATTTAAACATACATAAGCATATAACATACATGTTTAACATTCCAATGACTCACATTTGATGCTACATTCCCAATACATTACCTAAATCATCATGCTATGCCCATATCATACAAGTTGTATAAATCCTTAGCAACTAGCATGCTCAGTGTGTTCAAAACACAACTAGTGTATCATATAACAGGTTAGATCATGCATAACCTACTTACATGACCTATAGCCATGATTTAGCATATATGGGTCAAAACAGATAATTTACCAAATAGTCATTCATACTATTCACAACGCATACAAGATGCCTAATACATGCAACATACATTAGTATGACTAATTCCAATCCCAAACATGATGTCCTAGTTACTAATCAACATCCCAAACCATACATGACCATCAAAGTGCAATAATCATCCAATAATCAAATAGACATTCCATACAACCCAATTAATAGATTCTACCACTTTAGACATTCATAACAATCATTCTAGCATGACCCTAAAACCATGAACAAGTCAAATTTCCAATATCCAAAGTTCATGCACAATAAAGTTTCCCTTTTGGGAAAGTAATACCCAAATCCATTATACACCCAATGTATACATGCATTCATCAATAATATACCATAACAAATTCATATCATACCTAGACATGATCTACAACATCTAACTAACATGATTCATAGATTTCATACTCAAAAAGTTACTATCTTTAGTAATATATGGATTCTAGCATGTAATCTTGAATTACCAATGTTCATAGCAACAATTCAACATCCAATTATCATCATAAACATATCTATAACATCAACACATTAACAACTCAACATTACATACAAAATAAAGTTACTATTATTAGTAACCTATGAACAAATCCTTCAATTCACCAATTTCTTGTAAAATCTATGTTTCCTAGCATTCATACAACCTAATTAACAACCCAACAACATCAAACAATCATCAATTCCATGTTATAATCATCAATTTCGAATTAGGGTTCATAATCATCAAAGTTCATGATCAATCCACTAGAAACATACAATTCATGCATAATCAACGTTAAACGACATGTAATAAATCCAACTAACTCATTACCATCAACAAAACATCAATTTTTCAGCCCCATAATACCCAATTCGCAGCATAGGCTTCGGCCCTAACAAAAACACCACCAAACTTGTAAAGTTCTAACTTTTAAACGTGTATTATCTTGCAATTGATGTTCCTAACTTGTTGTAGGGCTTGAGATCGATCAAAAACAGCTCCTAATCCCTTGTTCTTGTTCAAAATTCGCAGGTTTGAGGGTAAGGGGGGCTGCAGGTCGTGAATTGGAGGAAGTGGGGGCTAGGGTTTGTGTTTTGTCTAATTTAATTAACCATATTTACACCTTTACCCTTTTCTCTTGCATTTTATAAAAAATTCAGCTTTTAACTTCTTTTAAAAGCATTTTTTAACCATCTAACAAATATATAAACTAGTAATAACCATTATATATTTTTATCTTTATAAAACACGCAACATACGAATTAACACGCGCGTTTCCGCGTTACGCGATAAAATTCTCAAATAGTCTTTAAATCGCGTAAAAACATAAACATAACATAATAATCATCTTTTCAACTAGATTATTATTAAATTAACATTATTAATTATTTTTAAGTCACCACGTCAAACGACAGCTAGTGTGTGCTTACGACACGTGTATGCAAAACTTAACGGAACTAACGGAGTTTGGTAACGGAAAATTACCGGATGTCACATGACGTGTTAACGTTTTCAATGGTAATGCGTTACCAAATGAAACCATCCGGTTTATATTCAAAATATCAAAAATCCTTGATTCCTTGGACTGGTTTATCATCAAAACTCTAATATCTTCTCATTCCTATCTTACGTAATGTTCCCATTAATATTGGACTCATTATACTCCTCAATTTCTACGTTTAAACATCGTTATACGTTGTACGCCTTATGTAACTATCTTTAAACCTTGACCAACATGTACATGGATCTTAATAAATCTGGTCATCTAAACCAAATGGTTTTCAAAACTCAAACTTGATACTTAGGGTTCTCAAATGTCCTTAAAGTGTGGCTCATAACCGAATCATGCAATGCCGAAAGGTGGAATACCTGCATCTCGGGATACCTTGTCTAGGCAAGGTGTACACATAAATCTGATTCAACCTTTGGATCCGTTTATGTGACCTGGAACTCATGAGATGGGTGTTCGCTTATAGGTACGTGTGTCTTCCGTAAAGTTGTGGTTGACGTAACACTTTGAGAAGTCAAAGCATTCCTTTTAATTTGAACCGAACGTTTACATCTCATTGTTGTTTTGAATCGTTTCCGTCATTGATCTTGTTTTCCTGACTTAAACCATTCAAGATTCGAGAACCTATCACAATTAACTCTGTTATCCCGAACCTAAACCTTAATCCTAGCAAGCACGATTTTCTTTTCCTATTAATGTTACATTGATATAATTTGAAATTTCTAAATTTCTAACCTATATTCTCTTCGTTTGCTAAGTCGATCTTTGTAAAATCTTCTAACCATTTTGCATCGTAGGCAATGCAAGAGTCCGCAAGTCAACTTATGACTAAGGACACTCGTATCTCCTAAATGATTCCATCTCATCAAAACAGGAGTGACTCCCTTACTTTGATGATGACTTTCCATTCGCTATTATTGTTCTTATGAAATTTCATCATCAAGACAGAAGTGAACCTCTTACCTTGATGACCATTTCTCCTCTCGTTCTTACGAATTTGTATTTTACCAGTGGAATTACCTTCTTGAAATAGGAGTAAAATTTCGTATCTCGACGATGGTTTTCAACTTTTCCATTGTGTGTTTTATGAAATCTCGTTCTCTGGATCGGGTGATTTCCTTGTTTTGAGGACAGATTTTAATTATTTTCCTTTGGAACTCGTATTTCACGAATGAAATAACATCACCAAAATAGGATTGAATCCCATACTTTGATGACAGATGTCAATTCTCGATTGTTTTCTTGTTAATATGAAATTCAATCATCAAGATATGCGTGAAATCCATACCTTGATGATAATTTCACTCGTTTAAAATTTTATGAATGATATTTTCCTCAAATGAAATGACCTCATCAAAGTAGGAGTGAATTCTGTACTTTGATGAAGTCTTTCATATTGCTATGTTTTGTTTCTATAAAGCTTCACCGTAAAGAGAGGAGTGATTATCCTTACCTTAACGGTAAGTTACCTCATTTTATTCTCGTGGATCCTTAACAATGAGTTAGGGTCAAGCTCTCGCTTGGTAGTTAGGAGTTATACCTTGGGAAATACATCATCAAATTAGGAGTGATAACCATATCTTAGTGACTATTCCCATTCCTTGATCTTAAACTTACCAAGGTTTAAGACTTCAATTGACAAGAAACATGTAATAACTTGAAGGGTTAACATTGTTATCTGATTTATCGACGATAGTGTTCCAGCCAGTCAAGTTAAAGCATGATTCCTGAACTCAAAAGAGGTCTTTGTCACCTTAAGTTAATCTTAGTTCCAAGCCTGGAACATTTAAATTTTAAATTTATTTCTCTTCTCACGCCGTTATGTTTCAGTTTGTCATTTGACCTAGATTTATGGTACCTTTATTTGTTACTTATTGACCTTCCTTCTGTGTTATTATCAAAACCTAATCGCACGATGGTAGCATTCCTAAAATGATTTTTTACTAAATAAAATCATTACCAATTTATGTTGTATCAATCTATGTTCATACAAACGTTTCGATTGTGTTTATGGGTTTGATGAACCGCGGGTACAAGCCATACTTGGAAAACTACTTGTGTTTGCCTTTATTGACAATATCCTGAATTATTCAAATTTTTAATCCTATCAAGAACGCTGTCTTCGTTGATCAATGCAATTCATATTATTGTGTCATTTCTTGGACCATCTTTGAACTCCTCACCTTGAAACCTCTAAATCTGTATCATGATTGTGACTTACGGGACTCGTTATTACCTTCATCTCAATGCGGATATAAAGATCGATAAAGTTTATCATCAATTTATCCCATAAAGTCTAATATACCTCAGGAACTCATTATCGTTTTTCAACATTTCATGTGTCAAATCCTAAAGATTTAGTTTGCCGGTAACTTTCGTATTTCTCCCGTAATTAAACGCCAATCACTGCCCATTAGTACACTTATTTTCAATCATAAGTCTCCTGTTCGTTTAAGTTTCATTCTAAATTTCGGGACGAAATTCTTAAAAGTTGGGGAGACTGTAACATCTCGTATTCTCGTTAAATAAAAGTTAACCTCATTAAATTTGTGTAAGGACATTTTATATCATTTGTAAAACTATGGGGGTTATTTATAAGTGTTGCTTGTATTTTATTCTTTTTATACTTTAATTTAATGGTTAATAATCAAATCTATTGAAACAAGCATAATAATAATAATAATAACAACTAAGTTAATAGTAATAATATTGATAATAACTCTAATAATAATAAATATCAATAACAATAATAGTGTTAACCATAATGGTAATGGTAACACTAATGATAAAATTTGTGATAATTATAATACTTATAACAATTTATAAAGTAGTTAAACTTAAAAATGTTTAAAACTTAAAATAAATAAGTCCAGGGGGTTGTTATGTAAAATTTGAAAACATTAAAAGGTAACTTTGGACATAAAATAAAAAGAAGTAAACTGCAGGGGACCAAAATGTAAAAAAAAACCTTGAAAATCCCCTTCCCCCGTCGCCTACACCTGTGACCAGCCGAACTCCGGCCAACAACTTCGGCCACCCCTTAAACTCGCTAAAAAACCTAAAATTTGATCACCAAACCGTTCTAGAGCATGATTCGATCTTAAATGCATCATTTAATCAAAGTTAAAGCATCGGTTACCACATGAACGATCACATAACCGAAACCCATTGAAGTTCATAGTCGTTTGAGCATTAAACTACGATAATAACTCAATTAATCGCACATAAACAATAGACTAACTATCTCTGAACTGTTACCACTCTCAATTTCATCTGAAACACCTTGAAACACCACCATCGATCCGCCTCTTCTTTGCAACCCTGCAACCGAGTCAAACCCCACCTTTGGCTCACATGGAACCGTAATTTATTGGGGGTTTTCGAAGAATACAAGCCTCTGAAGCTGTACACGAAGTTAATTCGATTATCATCACCATCTGTTCAACAAATCGATTACATCTTTGGTCGCGGTCTGACCTTTGTCGTGCTCATCCCCAATCCACACCATACGGGTAATTAAACACACCTATTTACTCGGTTTTACATGGGGAACAAGAGCCCCATGTTTATAATCTCTAACCGAATTGATTTGGTGTTCAATTGAATCATGTTTGATTCTAGAGTTTATACAATTTGGGAGTTTCCTTTTGCTTGTGTTTAAAAGAAATAAAGACCAAGTGATACCAAGGCCTCGGCCCTGGTTCACTGGTTAAGACATTGTGCATTCAACATGAGGTCTCGGGTTCGAACCCGGGCACCCTCATGCATTTTTTAAAGCCTTTTTAGCCTAATTTAAATTATAGAAAAATTTTAATAAACATAAAAATGATTTCTACAAACTTCTAATATTTTTAAAACCATTTAAATATTTACTGTAAATTTATTCTTGTAAAACATTTTAACATTTTATTACAAAATTTATTTCACAAAAGTTATAACTAAATATATTTTAAAAAAATGATTTATAAACTTATTAAATTCTTAAGACACCATATTATTTTCAATGAATTTATTTAATAAAATATTTTAATAATATTATTAAATAGTTTAGATAAATAATATATTTAGTTTATTTTTTTATAAAACAGACTTTAAATGGTGGTTTAAATCACTAAAATATTTATTCAACAATCATTTTAAAAGTTATGAGAGTTTACTCCAACTTATAGCTAAAGTTTATTACAAATAATTTTTCCTTAGTAATTCTATATATAAAAAGATGTACAATTAGTATATTTTATTTGCTTACTATTAAAA
Source organism: Flaveria linearis (assembly GCA_024085815.1). Classification (NCBI taxonomy): domain Eukaryota; kingdom Viridiplantae; phylum Streptophyta; class Magnoliopsida; order Asterales; family Asteraceae; genus Flaveria; species Flaveria linearis. The sequence goes on along the minus strand of CM044008.1, from coordinate 8,565,610 downwards.
CACATAAGTGGTAAATTTTTTCTTAAAATATTTAACATACTTATAAAATTCACAAATTCCACCTAAAACCCTAGTTCACGTTAAAACATTAAAACTTATTATTAAAACTTTAACCTTGTGAATGTATATATATATTTAGGTGTCTTGTGACGATTCATGTTGGAACGATGTTTATTATTCTTATTAATCTTCATTGCATACTTGTCTTCCATGTGAGTTTCCTAGCCCCCTTTTTATGTTATTTCACACCGTTTTGGGGTGAAACATGTTACATTATTCAACATACACTTATAAACGTTTAAATCTTATAAAAACACATGCAATTCATACTTTTATTTTGTCATGGTTATTTGTGTTATTGTAAGTCTTATATGAGATACATATATTGTTTACAATCATTAACTATTGCTAGCCTGACGACGTCTTAGATCTTTGGGTCTGACAAGCCTATTTGGTGCTAAAGTCGATGTATTGCCGACTCCTGATGACATATGCTTGTTCATCATGGGAACCAAGTACACTTAACCAATCATATAAACTTGTAATCCAGTCGAGGTTTGATTGTACTATATGTGTTCTATAAACTTGCTAACCCATAACCTATGACATGAATTGCTACTTGAAACCCATAGGATATTATGTATGTGAAACCCTTGAAAACTCACCAACTTTATAGTTGACCTGTTATTTTTAACACGTTTCAGGAAATGCCAAGTTTGAAGTCATCATTTGAAGTTTGCATAAAACTAGGATTTGGACCTAGATTAAGAAATGAAAAGCTTTGGATTACTTTTGTTTTATGTTTTGACTTATTTCATGTTGAAACTTATGGTTGTAATTGCATTTGAAACTTATAATAATAATATTTACATTTAAGGTTAGCGTTATGTGGCTGTGAACAATCGTAACCCTCACATCTCGACGATTCCGCCGTCAAGTTTGGGGTGTGACATCTCTTATGAAATTAATCTAAGTTCTCTTTTTGTATAAATTTTTTTGAGCACTTACTAAATGAGATTTTAATGTTTATGTTTCTTTGCATGTTTGTTTTCTTTTTATAATGAAATGTAAGATGATAAATAAAACTAGAAAGACACTTGTAACGCCCGGAAATTTGATTGGAGTGTCATGCGACTGGAGTGTCTAGTCGCATGCAGTCGCATGGAGCTCACGCGACTGGAGGTCCAATCGTATAGAGCTCAGGCGATTGAAGGTCCAGTCGCATGGTGTTCGGGCGACCGGAGTGCCCATACGCCTGGAGTTCGGGTGACTGAACTGTAGCTTTTAAGGGAGAGGGCAGCATCTCCCCCTCCCCACACTTGCAAAACTCAGCGAAAAAGAAGAGAAGAGAGAAAGAAGAGAGAAAGAAGAGAAAAGAGAGAAAAGTGGTTATTCGGGCTCGAAATTCGTCGTGTAGCTAGTCCAAACGAAGCTCTTCATCTTCTTCTTCTTTGTGTGAGTTCTAGGACCCCTCATTTACTTGTTTTCAACCGATTTTAGGGCTGGAACACATATAAACCCGTTGTTAAAATGTGTGTGTTTGACCCATTTGGGTGTGATTGTGTATAACGTGTTTAGAATGCGATTTTGGACCTGAATGTGCTTGTATGTTGTCGTAGTATGTTTATCTAAGGTTTAAGAGGGTTGATTTGGGCTTAGAATGAGTTTAGAAGGGTTTGAATGACGAATGTCGCGGCTGCAGTTCGGGATGAACTACAGTCACTGCCCAGCTAGGGCTAGGCGACTGGAGGGCCAATCGGCCGACTGAGGGACGACTGAGGTTCAATCGCATGACTGAGGCTCAATCGCATGACTGGGAATTCAGTCGCACGATAGGTCATACGACTGAGAGTTCAGTCGCATAGGTCCATTCGCATAGCTGTTCAGTCGCACGACTGAGGGTTCAGTCGCATAGAAGCCCATTCGCATAGTGTTCATTCGCATGATAGAAAGTCCATTCGTATGATTGGTTGTTCATACGCATGGATGCTCATCCGCATGGATGCTCATCCGCATTGGTCCAATCGTATATTTTTCAGTCGCATGGAGGCCATGCGATAGAAGGGTGCCCAATCGCCCAAGTAGGGCTGCTGTGTACGAAAAGAGATATAGTTCAATTACTAGCCTTCGGGAAAAGGGCAAGGGTAAGTAATGATGTGATAGCTCCCGTAGGTACATGTGTGATAACTGTCAAGGCTTAGAAGTTACGCTGGGCACGATGACGATAGTATCGCATGTGTAAGCATGATGTATGTATGTTAAGTATGATGTGGCCCTGTATGATGGTAATGACTTATGACTGGTAAATGTCGATGTTCCTTGTGTCGATGTATGTTTATCTTTTTCGTAACTTTACGTGCTATGCTAATGAATGATATGAAAGTATTAAGGAACGTAAAGTGAAAGATAATGAAAGAGGAACATGATGAATGAATGAATGCATGCATTAACGAACGAATGAATGAAAGTAAGAAAAAGGCTTGCAAGCAAATGTATGGAGGTGCACACCCTATGAAGGTGTTAGCTCAACGGTGTGCGGGTTAGCTACCCCGAAGGATGCACACTGGGGTCCAGTCTTTGTGATTGACCATATGTACGGGATCCTTGCTGCTTACCCTAGGTGACTGGATCAGCACTAGTGCACAATGTTCGTGATTAATTACCACAGGTCCAGCACCAGCAGTAGTGCATAATGTTCGGGGTATAGCACATAGCATTGATCCAAAATGAATGAGAAAAGATAAGTGATGCATGTACCTACCCTAGGTGACTGGATCAGCACTCGTGCATAATGTTCGTGATTTATTACCACAGGTCCAACACCAACAGTAGTGCACAATGTTCGGGGTATTGTACATGTCACCAGAAGTAATGAACGTACGAATGAATGAAATGAACGTATGAATAAACGTAACGAACGTACGGATGAATGTAATGAATGTATGAATGTAAGTAAGCGACGTACGAACAAAAGAAAGAATGTGAATGTTAACGATGAACGGTACACGGACGAAATCTAATGAATGAATGAAGAAGATAATAATAATATTATCTATGTGTACGTATGTTGTGTGATTGCATGTATGTAAGAACGGTTTTAACGAAAGAAAGTATGTTTTATTATAAAACTAGAACTCACTCAGCAACGTTGACTTTTTATGTGTTTCCAGTTGACAGGTAGTGTTGCTGAGGATGGCACGAGGCGGCTACTCAGCTCTTTTGGGATGACATTCTCTTGTTTAATGTTTTGCAATGTAATATGATAGGAGATATTTTGAAATGGGCAAATGTATTACGTTGCATGCATTTATAAAACAAAATGATGTTTGTAGAGGATTCGGATAAACGGGATTACTTAAGGAATCCTCTTAAAATAAAGATGATGTTTTTAAAGTTTCCGCTGCAATGATCTCTATGTAATTTAATGTAATGTAATGAAAATTATGTTCTAGTGCGATGAATGAACAGCTGTAAGTGTCCCGGGAACGGGGCCTTACAACACTAGCGACTTTATTACATATCTCTACAACTATATAATACATAAATCATGACTAAATTGGTAATTTAACTTACCCATGTAAGACGCGCCTGTTGCTTCCCCCGTCGGTTTTCGATTCTCACCATTGTCGTCGCCCGAAGGTCCGTATGACCTCCCGCCTCCCTTCAAAAGCGGTTTCCATGGCGTTTGGGCACCCCCCATCTCCACTCACCCCCTTTTATCATCTCAAAAACTCAAATCAACTCATCCCACCACCACCCCTCTTCTCTGGCTCTCAGAAGTTTTTTGTGGATAACCCTCTGTGAGTAAAACCTTCGATAACCTTCAAAGACCCAAAACTTCACCGAATTGTAGATTAACTGTAGAATCATCTCAAAACCCCACTTAAAACAATGTCAATTTTAGCATCTTTAGAACCAACCATGTTTCCTTTATGTAATTCCTCCTCAATTTCATCTACCCCAAGCTTTTTGTTGTACATTTCATTCCAAATGTCTCATCGACCTCCAGAATGCAGTTTTAATCACCTCGGGTGTCAACAACTAGAGTGGTTGCAGCTCCTGAAGGTTTGGAACAAACCCTTGAGGTATGATTGAATTCGATCGGTAAATGTGTTTTTGCCCAATGTTATATTTGTCACACCCCCGCTTATAGCGGAAACATGAGGATGTAACGGACGGGATCGTCATAACACATTGTTAAGTTAATAAAGATGCATTAAATGAAGAAAATCAACGTGTCATGACGTCACCCGACACAAATGGAGACTTGTGTCGCAGTTAGTCAATTCCACGACAAACATAGTCATACAAACCAAATAAGTATAAGTCCCACAACCCAGGAAGCAAATGAACATAAGTGAATAATGAAAATCAAACAACTATCACAGACATCCAATGAGTCTAAGTAGTGCAATCCTAAGGTCGTCGCTAAGGCAGCATCCCTAGCTATCCTCAATGATTGTTACCTGAAAAGATATGCTCAAAAGTGAACACATGATTGGTGAGTTTACAGATTTAAACATAAATTGAAAACTTGTTGCTGTGCATGAGTTATGGATCATAAGTGTATACAGTTTATCACAAGTAATATCACATGAGCATCACAACTAAACCTATGACGAACCACAAAGCAATTGTCAGAATATATTCACCCAAAGCCGGATTCCTGGCAGGTGGATGGTACTCACAAGTAACCATCTCGTCAAGGGTGGGGGTGTCAACCCAGTAGTACTACCAATACCTATCCGTCGGCTCCAACACCGGAGTTAAATAGTTATGAGTAAAGAGCCACTAAGAAAACTCATGCATAAGATATAGCTTGCAAACAGTAACACGTTGGTTCCAAGTATGAAAATTGTATGTATGTTGTACAGCATTGAAAACGGGTGAGCATACTTTTCCCCCATGTTTGGAAAAGATTGAAACAATTGTATAAGCATAAAAAGGGGCCGTGAAACTCACCTTGACGTATATGTGTATAAGATGATAATAAGGATTAAACGATGTTCCAACGAATTCCTTCACAAGCACCTAAATGTATATATTACAAGATTTAAGATTAAGGTTTACAATACGATTAACGTTCAATTAGGTTTTTAATAGTTTTAAGGTTTTTAATAAGTTTATAGAATAATTATGGTTTGATACCATTAGAGGAATTATATATATATGTATATTTAAGTATTTAGAAACGAATTTAAATATAAATATAAATAAGATTCAATATAATAAATAAAGCTTTATTTAATATTAATCGGAATAACGTTTTGATTAATAACAAGTTATTAATCTAACCTTTAGTTGGTATATTTTATAAGAAAATAACAATTTGATCAAAAAGATTTATTGTTTATTATTTGAAACAAATGATAATTAATAGATTAAATTAAGATAATAATCCAATTGTATTATTGAATATGTAACGTTTTAATAAAATACACAATATTAAATCTATTTTATTAGACTAACTATTTTTATAATTTTTAGGTATTTTTTTGTAATTTTTAAAAGCTTAAAAGGCTTAAAAAAATAAAAAAGGGTGCCCGGGTTCGAACCCGGGACCTCTTGGATTGCAAATGGACATGGAACCAGCGAGCTAATGGCATACAGCCGCTAAAGTTGTGGGTTTTTAATTCATTTAAACACAATTTCCATTGAACCGCCAATCCCATTCGTGCCCTAGTTCGAACCTCACCCAAATTGAGGTTCGATTCGATTTAGAAAGCATCTGCGATCATGGGGCTTTTGTTCCCCATGAAAAATCGAGCAAGTATATGTATTTAATTACCAGATTCGATGATGTATTGGTGATGAACAGACGAAGAAACAGTCGCGGCCGAATGAGGTGTAATTTCGTGTGTTTTAGATGAATTTAAACGATTACAGACATATATATACTCGTTAGTGCGTGTTTAATTGAATTATTATAATGTAGTGCGATCGATTATGGCGGAAAGTGGCCGAAAATCGGGGTGGTCGGCCAAAAGTGGAAGGATTCGTGGGTTTGGTTGTCGTGCACCCGAATTTTCAATTTATTGTGGGTATAGTGTTCGAATCTAGTTCATGATGTTGTCGGGGTGTTAAATTGTGTCGAAATCGAGTGTTTCTCGGGGTTTTGGGACTCGCCGGTCCGGTGACCGGAAAAACGAGGGTAAACAGTGGGCGGGGGTTTGGGTTTTTAAAAATTACACAATCGGTCCCTGTAGTTTAAATTATTATCATTTTATGTTAGAACTTTTAATTTCAAGTTTCTTAAATTACACAATTACCCCTGGACTTAATTATTATTATTATTATCATTATTATTATTATTATTGTTATTATTATTATTATTATTACTATTAATTGTATTATTATTCTAATTGCTATTATTATTATTATATTAGGGTTAACACGAAACGAGTATACGAAAAAAAAATTGATTAAAACAACAAATAGATTACGAGAAATAATAAATCTGTGAGGAGAGTTAACGAGTGTCACGTTACTTGACGGACCTGTCGGTGACAGATGTCACAATATTCAAGAACATGCCAACACATAAAATTCACTTGGGGTTTTCTCATTTTCTTCTTGATCATCAGAATCAGAATCAGAATGATGTTAATAATCAGAATCCGAACGATGTTCATCATCGACAACTGCTTCAGAGTCAATAATAATCTTAGTAAACCCTTCAATTGTCCCACATTTATTTTGGTTTTAATTGATCTGTTGAAGTTACTAAAAGAATCTTAGGTTGAATTAAAAATACTCATAAGAACTCAAGTTAAATCAACATTCTTATTTTGGTTTATTATCAATTTGTTTAATATGATTAAATAATCCATTACGTTTTCCTATTAATATGTTGAAGATAATAAAAGAATCTTGAGTTCTTGGACTGTAATTACTTGAATATTGTCTAGACAATTAAGGCTCATTCAACGCCTTCAAAACTAGAACCCAACTGTAACCGACACCAGCAGCCCCTTTAATATCACCCCAAGGCGACGTAACCATCTCTCCGGGCAATTTAATTCACTGTTCAATTTGCCTTCAGTATCATTGTTTATAAAGGCTTGCTTTGGATTCACTTTTTATCATAATTGCAACTCTACCACCAGGTATGTCTTTGGTTTTAATTTACTTTCCTTGATTGAATTGTTGTTGCTAATTTGATAGCTCGTGTCTCTTCTTTTGTTGATGTTGTTGTGTATTGTGTAGTTTGATCGGTTTTTGGTTTGCTCACGCCTCAAATTTGGTAATATCTCATATGTATTTTGGTTTAATCCATGAAAGATGATTTTAAGAGATGTATGGGGATAGGACGTTTAATTTCTTCACACACACACACACAAAAATGTGTAGTCTTGAAAATTTATATCCCCAAAGCCTTTTAAGTTGTGGGGGTAGTCATTTCTTCCTGAGGTTGAAATTAGGTTTCTTGATACATGGTTTTAGCTCATGAGTTACCTTTGTAGACTTCAAATTGTTGAAGTAAACTGTGAATAACTTTTTTAGGATCTGTGAATTTTGGCTACCAATGTTGACTGAATAGATATATGAAAATGTAGTTTAGCAATTTAGTTAGCTTTCTTATGGTTATGAAGTTTACTTGATATTATTTTGTTTGTTGATAGATTTGCACTCAAGAAGGCCTATGAGTTCTTCTCATAACTACTGAAAGAGAAATCATATGTATCAAAAAAACAAATGGTTAGTCTGCATTTCATTCATATTATCATTTACTTCTATTAGTTACGATTTTAGTATATAAGATGTGTGTATTGAGATATGGCCATTTGAGTGAAAATGAATAATGCTTGAAGCCATTCTATTAGTATTTTTAATGAAACAGTAAGCCTTTCATCCACCCATACTTAATGAAACAGTGTGTAGCTAGAATCAGTTGCAGGTCTAGACACAATCAATTCACCTACTTAATAGTCTTGGTTGTTTAAACTTAATGTAATTTGAAAACAAGAAACTTGGAAGATGAGTATGATACGTTATTCGGTGAATGAGTTCTTCCTGAATAGTAATCGACAATGAATCTTTAAAAAATGCCACCATTACTCAGGTTTTTATTAGCCTTAATGGTTTTAGTTTTTCAAACTTAATATTGTTAGCTGACTGTATATTTTATGTTGACTTGACATACTAGGTGGATATTGCTAATGGACAAGGCATCCTTTTGTAAGTTGTACACTTGTATGAGTTCTTGCTGTTCTTGAATTTTTGTTCACAAAATCTTACATAAGTTTCGTTGGAGATTGGTTCATGGATGGTATGTAATATATTTCAGCTAAAAATCTATTTTTTCGCCGCCCGAGTCGAGTTTAGTGATATGTTTAGTACCCTAATTTTATTGTTTATTTTATAGTTTTTAATATTACTAATCAAGTAGGGAACAAAATCAGTAATGAAGAAGTCTTGTATCACATTCAACTGGCTAGCTTTAGAATTGTTTTAAGAGATATTTGATGGTAGATAAAAATTATTCTAGCAGTTGTGAAAACCAAAAGCCTAATGTTAAAGTTGTAAACTGATATGATAAAGATTATTTGGTTGTTATAATTAGGTGTAAAGATAGACCGAAGCTAATTGTCATGTAGTACAAATGATTATTGAAAACTATTCTTTGCTCTTCTTTCTAAGGTAGAAGCTTAGTTGGATCCATTAGGCTTCTGCTTGAATTGTTTTGGGTATGTTATAAAATTATTTGTGTTTTATTTCATTCTTCCTTACTCATTTTTTATTTAAATTTAGGAATTTCATGTAAGGCCCCGTTCGCGGGACGCTTACAGCTGGTCAATCATCGCACATAAAGATATATTTTCATCTCTTACATAAAACATTGCAGCGGAAACATTTAAACATACATTTCATTTCTATATCAATGCTTTTGCAAAGTAATACAGCACTCATTACAAAATATTGTTTGTTTGCATTACAATACAAAAACATTAAACAAAAGAATGCCATTCTCAAAAGGAGCTGAGTAGCCGCCTTGCGCCATCCTCAGCAACACTACCTGTCAACCGGAAACACATAAAAAGTCAGCGTTGCTGAGTGAGTTCTAGTTTTATAATAAAACATACTTTTCTTTCGTTTAACCATTCTTTGCTTACATGCGGTCACACAACGTACGTACACATAGATAATATTATTATTATCTTCATCGTTCATTCATTAGCTTTCGTTCGTGTACTATTCATCATTTACATTCACATTCTTTCATAACTCTTTCTTTCATTCGTACGTATCTTACTTTCATTCATCATGTCATTTCGTACTTAACAATATTAAATAATGATAATATTGTTAACAATAATAAACTACTGATAATAATATCAGTAACAATAATAAGGGACAATCATTAATAATCATATCATGCATGAAACATCATCATTAAATAGCCCTTAGTCAACCATGGTCAAAAACCCTAAAGCACATACTCCCACGGAAACTCTGCATTTCATTCTAAGTATAAACATTCTGGGCGCATGAACACTATGCAGGCGCATGAGCACTGCTGGGGCGCACCAACATTTAGGCGCATGAGCAACTCTGGGCGCATGGGCACGATTTGGGAGCATGGGGTTTCAGGCGCATGGGACACTTAGTCATTTTCAGCCTAATTCTAGGCGCATGGCTACTGTTCAGGCGCATCAACTTTCACTTAGAATTTCTAAGGCATTTCTAGGCGCATGAGAGTACTATGCAGGTTTATCATCCAATACTTAGATTTCTAAGTCATAATATCAGGCGCATGGAAACTATTTGGGCGCATGACCCTACTTAAATCTTTTCTAAGGCATGAATCTAGGCGCATGGGCCCTGTTTGGGCGCATGAACACCAACTTGTAAGTTTCTAACATATTTTCAGTCCCAAGCTACATTTTAAACCTATTCTAAGCTCATTTTAACCATTCCAAACTTCAACTTAACATAATACTCATAAAACACTAACATACATACGCATGCACATACGGGTAACATTCATGATAATTATAAAACATTTTTACATGCATTTCCAGCCCCAAAAATTTATAAAACATGTAAAATACGGGGTCTAGAACTCACCTTAGCAGTCTCTCGGTATGACTTCTTCAAAACCCGTTTGCTACAAGTTCAACACCTATAAACCCAATAAACACACCCGAACACACACACACATAAGAACACATACCTTCGGTTTCTTAGCCAAAACACAACTTAAAAACACTAAATTATACCTTAAATCTGGTTTTCTTCTCGTTCTTCTTCAAATGCTCGAATTCTGCTCTTTCTCTCTCTAAAAACCGAATGGAAAGTGTTGTGTAAGACAAATGGGCGGCCATACCACCTTTTTCACCAACTTTTATAACTTTTTGTCCTTTTGACACTTTTGATCCCTCCACTTTGGGTTGACTTTCATTCCCTTCTTTTTCTTTCTCTCTTATTCTTTAATTTCCTTCTAAAAAAATATACGGGTATTACATTTCAGGGGTTTATGGAAAACGGTTTTGGAGAGACGAGCCCGATCATCATCATGGGTTATCCTAGCATAAAAGGCTAGAGATCAAATATGCATTTGATAAGAATGGAGCTGGTATGTTGTTACTGCATGATTATGTTTTATTTGGATTAAATTGTATAACTAGATAGGTTTCATCTCTTTAAAATGTAGGCACCATTGATGCTAAGGAGTTGACTTTTGCAATGAGTTATAAGTTACGAAGGTCTTTTGAGTGTGTGGAGACATGGGTAAGGATGAATGTATATACAAAATTTTCACCCTTTATGCTCTATCTTTTGTTATAATTTTATAATCTCTCTTTGTTGTTACAATAGTAATATTACATCAATATTCAATAAGTTTATTTGTCTATAAAAATGATGTATGTGGATGTTATACATTTAAAGTAAACACATATGTAGCCCTATGTTACAACATTGCTTCTTCAGAAGGGATTTATGACACCCATCAAGCAGGTTTGATAGGTTCAAATATCATATTTTGTTTGAGTTTTTGATTTGTTACAAGATAAATTCTTATTTGTTTTTTTTTAACTTTTTTGTGAACTGTTAGTTAAAAGGATAAGTGTGGTTCAATCAACACTATCAGAGATACGTGAATCCGCTCGCAGGGATCACCAACTCTACTTTTGGACACTCAGCAACCGATTCATATGAAAAATCTGTTGATAAAAATAATTATATCAAATCCACCTTTTCTTAGAAAATTATTTACTAGATGTGCGTAAAGACCAACTTAAACCTTAAATCATTTTTGTTATGGAATTGAAACAATGTTTAGTTTACTACAAAGTCAAAGCATGTCGTTAAACTTGGAATATGCTCAGGTACACACTCCACATTAAACTATGTTCATGTTAAAGATGTGAGCTTAATTCTTCAATTTGTAACAGTTTCTTTCATGATTATATGATGTAGGAGTTAATGCAACTAGCCGATGATGCAATGGATGTCATCTTTAGTGTTTCTAATAGTTTCCAACACACCACAATATAAGATCTTTAGGTGTTGTTCATCATGTGAGACATTGTAGGATCCTAGGTTATAAAATATGAAAGATATTATGCATATAACTATAGTTTAAGGTGGGTTTTGTTTATCTTTGATATTTTGTTATGAATTTAAGTTAATATGGATCGAATATGTTGAAAGTCTCCCAAAATCTCTCTTTAATTCATGTAACTTCATAAATTTTCTTGATCTTACAATTTATCCTTGTGGTATTTGCATATATTTACAGATCTTCAAGGCTTCTGGGAAAGTCAATTTTGATTGGAAAAGATAACCTTAACATGAACCCTATATAAAAATAAACATTTGGATATACTAACAAAGATTTCCCGGCTAATGGTAGAACCCATTTGTAACTGGTGCAAAGAAAGCATATGAAGAGTTGCTGCTATGTTTTTTTCAAGTCTTATAAGATGGTCATAATAGCTTGTATAATTGAATACTGACTATAGGTAGTTTGTGGGGTTGTAGATGATCATGATGTTATTGTTATTTTTATGGGTACTCAAGAGGTTGATTACTGCAATATGGTTTTTAATATAAAGATTTCGGTTTAAAACCTCAAACTATGTTTGTATTGCTTATTGTGTTGCTTCATGTGCTCATTGAGCCATTTGTTCGAGTGGGATTACTTTTTGAAAGTAAAATGATACATAGATACGGGTAATAAGTGAGTGCAATATAATATTTTATGCATCAAAGAGGTAAAACTTACATAGTCTATGGAATACTCTTTTTAATTATTTAGCCCTTGTAATTATGTAGTGGTTGCGTTTGCTTAAGACTAATGCTTTTAGGTATTAACCCGTTAGCTATTTAGTTTCAAGTTTTTTAAGTAACTCATAGTTTGAAGGGGAATTGCATGTTAAGAATGCCACTCAAAGCTGCCCTAACATAGAGGGCGTCACCCGCAGCAACGCGCGAGTATTCCAACTAGTTACATAATACAAAGAAAAAGATTGAAAAAATGACAACAATCTAATCTATCTACTTCAAGCTACCTAACTTTGCACTATTAGTCAAGTTAAATGAAGAGAGTTGGATGTCTTTCATGTCTTCAAAGAGAAATAAGTATCCTTTCTAAAATTTAGAGGATTTATAGCTTTTCAAAATCATCAAATAAATGTGTGAATTAGAGTTCGCCTCAACTTGTTTGTCGCTTAGACTCCCAAGAAACACCTATCAAAGTAATGAGACACCATATATTAATCGAAGATGAGTGAAACAGATCACTCAAGGTGCTAATCGAACCACCATTAAGTTGCGGATAAATCATAAGAAAAAAATGTTATCAACCTCATCAAGTCACAAAAACAACACACGAAATAAGAAACTGACATTTTGTTCATGATATAGCTAGAAGGTGGTGTTATCTTTTGTGTCGTAATCCACGCAAAACAATTCACTTTGGACGGAAGTTAATTCACCAATTTGAAATAATTATACCGATCTCCATATTGTAGGTTTCCAACATTATATTCCTTAATGAAAAACATATATAAAAAATTATAAAAGCTCATAAACAAACTAATTGAATAATCAACATATCAATTGTTTTAAAATAACACAAAGAGTCATTTATTATAGGTTATTAAGTTTACTCAAAGTAAAAGTTTGCTAGAGTCTCGACTGGGTTTGAATTTAAAGTAAGCAAGGACTTGTCGTTCTTGTTGTCTTCTGTTCATAACAAAGTTTCCTTCAGTCGATCCCATATTAAAAAAATTTGAACTTTCAACCTACTTGAACAAGTCTGTTTAGAACTAAAAGACCAAATTATCATAAATTTAACACGAAAAAAACAATAATAATATCAGGTAGTGTAGTAGCTAAGATAGTTCGTAAAGAAAATATCTAACATAATTTGATAATTTGTGAAGATGAGAGTGAGACATATGACACGTTGCCATACATCCACCCATAAAAATAGAACACATTAGTCTTCAACAACAACCATTTAAAACAATAATCTTCACTGAACCACTGAATCAACAATCAGCAACTAGATCAAGATGGCGAGTGAAACGGCTCGACGGCGAGTTGAGATGATCGGAGCCCACTTCGCCGCCGCCGACAGCATCTCCGCCGCCGCAGTTGCAACTCATGTCTTCCCTCTGGTAATCTTTAATCCCACTGCGTTAAATTGACTGTGTGTGATTCTTTTCAGGCATGAATGAATGAATGATTACAGATCGTTGTTGTTTTGTTATTTAAGCATGAATCGTCGCGGAAAGTAGTTGCTTTTAGTTGATTTGATTGAAATTGATGAGGGTTTTGGGTAATTGAATGGTTGGAAATGTGGTTTCTTGGGGAGATTTTTGGGTTTGAGGTGTGAATTTCTTTGAATTTTGACAGTTTTGTTGATTAAGCAACGAAGGGATTAAGAATTTGGATGATATTGCAGTGTAAACATGCTTTGCATCTAGATTCGAGTTTGTGTTGTTGGAGTTGATTAATGCTAAGACCTTTGTTGCTGTATATTGTTCAACAGATTATTATATCTAGGATATAATAGTTATATATGACATGGATACTGTGGTTATGTAGATATGATATTATGTTGTAGAATTTTGAGGTTGGGGTGTTGAGTTGTTGAACCTGAGCACGACCCATATGTTTACTCGGGTCAAAGATATTAACCTTAAACCGGGCATACTATAATTGTGTAACTTGAACATGCTTACATGTCCCGTATCCGTTTATGTAACCAACAAGTTTAAATAGGTCAACCAGAACATGTCCCTTTTAATTAAACATGTTAAATATGTCAACCTGAATAGGACTAGTTTATTAAATGGGTTAGACATGACAATCGAAAACCTGATTATTTTGGTGTACTGTTTGAGGTCGTGTTAAGAACTGCTATTTTCTACCCTGTTGTAGATGCAAAATCTATTCATGATCTTAATACTAGTATGATTGTTCTGTTTTGAAAGATTCTAGCTGTATGATCCTTGGTCAATCTAATAGCTAATGTAATATCAATGATATATCTACTCCTATTTCAGAATTGCAGTGGTGGTTTAACATCTATCAAGAGGAGATGTGATAATACTATGCATTTTGCCAGACAAGATTCAAAGTCCCAAGGTTGTTTCATGAGGCCAACTTCAACAAAACAGGTCCTGGTCAATGAAAGTCTATCATCGATCAAAGTACCGGTCCCCACAAACAGACTAGGAATGGCAACGGGTCGGGGATGGGGCGAGTATTAGTAATCTCAGTCTCATACCTGATTAGAAAACTGTTTTCCATACCCAACGTGTTCATGGGTATACAAGGATGCCCATTACCCGAAACCCATTCCTAAACTCACCTCTAAAACGGACATGAGTAATTGTATACTCAATCGCTCATTTCAAGTTTCTAAAAACTTCAACATTCTATTTACTACACTTCTAAATTTATAAAATGTATTTATATATTCAGTTTTGATGCGGTAAATGTGTTCAGATATCATACTGGTATCACCTAATGCCATACCCATCCAAGACCTGTAAAAACTTTACCCAAATACCTGTCCTGAATGTTTCTGGTTTACTTGTTGGGTCTGGGTTCTTTTGCCATCCCTGCCCTGCAAAGGGAAAGAAAATGTTTTCTTATCAAAAATCATATCAATTTCTAACTTCAAAACAGTACCCCTTCTTTCGGATTAAGCAAGTTAACACTCACCATTTCTTTTGCAGGATTGTGTTGACCAATCAAGTTTGACTTTTAAGTCAACTCATTCCCAAAAAGACCTGTCATCTGAACTTGTGACAACACCCTTGTTTTCTCAGCCAGCCAGTGTTAATTCCGATGTTCCAAAAGTTAGAAATATTCAATATGTTGACAGTGATTGCACATCACCTTCATTACAACCACCTGCGTTTTCCAGAACCATAGAAAGGGATTTACTGTTGAAATTCAACCCCAGCAACAGCACACGTGCTGCTAAACATCACGGTAAATAAACTTTGACACATCAGCAACAACTTGATTTGTGTAAATCATGTACAGAAACACTTTGTTTATTATTATTATTATGATGATTATGTTTTTTGGCAAGCAATGTACAGGATTAGGGAAAAGACCATCGCCGAGGATGGACATTGCAGAATCTGGAGGAAAATATGTTCTGCTGATGGAACTGCCAGGGATCAGTATAGATGAGATAAGAGTTGAAGTTGATAATACAACGTAAGATTATTTCTATGAACTTTAGGTAGCGGGTCTGGGTTGAAACGGGTCATTTTATTAATATGGGTTGGAGCATCTATAATTACAAAACAATGTTATTACAATGATAATCTTAGTTTTTGAATAAACGATATAGAAAGTTGTATCCATAAAAGATCAAAAGGTACAAACTTTGATGACTTTCACCATTTTAACCCGTTTCCCTTTTAGCTTAATTGATCGATTTGACCTGTTTGAGATAAAATACAACCCAAGTTGGCCCATTTATAACTTAACGGGTCGAAACTGTTGCTTCTTTAAAATTCCTACTGATTGCTGACCACATTGTTGGTAGTTTGACTGTACAAACAACCAATGGGAAGACTACATCCTGCTATATAAGTGATTGTGCAAACTCTTCATATTACAAAAAGGAGATTCTAGAAGGACCGTTTGAAGTCAAGTGGCCACTACCCCGCGGTGTGAACCCAGATTCTGTTTCAGCTGAATTTTCGTAAGTCAGCACCTTAAACTCATTCTGTGTGTCGACCTTAGTCCCCGCTCTAGTGTTATTGTTTCTTGAAAGATGAGTGGGTTGGGTGGATTGAGTAAAAAGTGAATACGGGCTCAGAGAAAAACGGGTCGAGCAGACATAAGGAGTGAAACTTATATTATCCTCGCGACAAACTAAGTTATTAAGTAAAATGATTTGGGAGGTTTAATGCACAGTTACACTTTAGACAGCATTTGACTGGGTTGACCCGTTTTCTTTTTAGCTAACTTGTTTGATTTTACCCGTTACACCTATTAGACATAAAACACAACCTATGGCCATACTTGTTGAAATTTGAAGTTGATAGAATAAATACTTGTGCAGGGACGGACTTCTACGTGTTACCATCGCTAAACTTTGAGTCCGGTCTAGTGATGCAACTTATCGGGTAAATCGTAAATATATACATGTATATTGTAGAATTGATCTTAAGTTATGTATGTTGTTGTCTTAAACGATTACAGATTGTAGACTACTTGATATACCATATACAAATCATTTTTATGTGAAGAACTTGTGTGTTGGAAATGCCCCCTACAAAGGAGAGGATAGAATTGAAATGGGCTTATAAGCCCAAATGTAGGGTTGAAAAGAGAGGTAGAATAAAAAAGGGTAACTTTTAAGTGTTCCAATTAAATAACTCAAGTTTTAAAAATGTTTTAGTTTAGTCATTCAGTTTTTATATTTTATATAAATTAAAAGCCTTAACATGTTTTTAAACATGTTATACTTTTGGTTTCAATTGAAAAATATTTTTTCTATCTTTTGATGCTGATATGGAACGTTGACGTAAATTTTAGATACTTTTTTTTATTTTTTTCATAGTTAACACGTTTTTTATTATTTTTTAATATAATTTTATATATTGCAAATTCTGACCACCACGTCTTCTCCACCATTACTTACTTGACATAAGAAAATTTAATGATGACTCGATTTGATCATTTGATGGTCCAATTTGAGAAAAATATGCATGAGTGACTAAATTAGAACATTTTTAAAACTTGGTTACTATTCTGTGACATTTTCCCAATAAAAAACCTGCTTGAGAACCAAACGGATGTCGGATGAGACTACCTGATTTTCGAACCGGTTTCATTGGAAATCAGTTCCAACCCAATTCAGTCCATAGGTTCGACTTTGAAACCCGTTTGTACCCCTATAGGTCGAAACCGGTTTTAACGCGGTAAAACCCCGGTTTTCAAACTGGTTTTGACTTTTATTGATCAAAGCCCATCCTTTTTGAATTAAAAAACCGGTCTCTGCACCTCTAATTCAAAAGTAATTTGCTTTTCATGAAGATTTTATTAATGATTTTGGTGGGTATTTCATTTCACTGGTTGATAGGTTATACATAGGTACTTTGGGGGTTTTTTCCTCTTGATATTTTTAATATATGATTTCATACACATTTTCATGTACACAAAAATGATGTTCATTTGGAGTTTTATTTTTTGAGGTTTGAAACAATAAGTTTGGGAAAAGTCCTAGAAGGATTTAGTAAGTAAAATTAACCATGCCCTTAACTTGATTTACTAAGTTTCTTCTTTGTATAATTTGTTTTTTTCAACTATGGTTCTAACCTGTCAAAATGGTTTCGGATCAAAACATGTACTTTTTAAGTTGTTAGAAAATGTCATGTGACACCTTCAATGATAATATTTTTTTTTGCTTCTTCTCGCTAGCTCACGGTTCGTTTTTTAATTACGATATGAGAACTTCTAAGAATATCATCCATTACAGTAATGTTATCACCCACAAAAAGCTTAATTTTGAGTTTTGATGGGATATGGTGTGTTTGTGGCCCCAAAATGTGTCATACTAGCACTCTAGCAAGACGCTTACTTCATTAACGCAACATCTTTTGGTTCATTGTCGGTTCGGGTTCGTTCTCAATGAGGTTTGTTGCATCATCCTGAACAAAACATGATTTGCTCTAATACCCTTTGTATAATACTAAAATGTGATGGGTTAGGGTATCTGAAGCAAAGGTATCTTTTTTTTTCTTCTTTTTTTAACGACAACTCATACACTCATCTAATCTACTTCTAATCTACACCATAATTAATTTACACCATAACGTTATAGGCGATGCTCGAACTCTTGATCTTAAGGGAAATATCACCACTCTAATTCCAATGGTATTACCGTGGGTGTGTGCTAAGCGATAGGTATTTTGCTTTAAGGTTCGATCAGATTTTGTTCGATTATCTCCCCTGTCACTATAATGATGTTTAGGTGTAAGCAACCTAATTTTCACTAAAAAGTATATGATTAAATACTTACACCTTTTAATGTTTGGGTATCATTGTTTACATACTTCACATCAAAATAAAGGCTTCAATTGCTTTTGTTAGGCCATAGGGATCTACCACACATTTACATAGTTTCTTGATTTAATCTTTCTTAGGACACTAGTTTCTTGATTTAATCTTTCTTAGGACACTAGAAAAAGAAACCCCAAAAAATGGTGTTTGTTGGATTTTAGCCAAAAACATACGAGCATGAAAAGAAGAAATTGTGTATGTTGGGTGGAAGAACAAATTATGGCTAATAAAGTAATAATCGATATAATCGTTAGCAAACTAATGCGAGCCAAAACCACTTAGTTAAAACCAAACGATTTTATAATCGAGAAAATTACTCTTTTTAAGTCCGGTTTTATATAAAACGAAGAGCAACGAATCATACAGAAAAGCCTTCATCATAGTTTCTTTTTCATTTTTTCTTTATTCATATTTCAATAAAGAAATTAATAACTTCTATATTTTCTTAGCGCATTCTTATTCTCAGAAAGAACTTAATGGCACAATCTAACTAAGAACCGCTTTTTGTTTATTGTTTATATATACCTTAATTATGAAAGTCGGTGTCATGCTTACAACATTAAAACCCATATTACAAGTGCTAATGTACAACTATTTTGGATGTTTTCTTCCTCTTCTTGCACAAGTGTAGCGTTAATGGAAATTATTTTACTCTTGTAATATACCTTTAGTTATATGTGTGTTTAATTATATTTATCTACTTGTTTTATCGCTACACATGATTTTTTTTTGTATTTAATGTTTCCTCTTGTAAGTTTTATTATTTAATGTTATATAGAATTTCAAATATGTCTTGCGATGTTATTATTTTTATCCACATTTTGGTGTAATCTTTATTCAAAACATATTGTCCATCAAAATATACAAATCATCTGAAGCACAAATACATATAAAACGTCAAAGTTGAGTTAAGGAATCTTTCAGAGTGTTCTTTTCTCTTCTCATTCAACTTTTAAAATTATAAAATCAAAACTTGTACATGCTTATTTGTGTCAACAATTCTTAACCTTTCTTTTTTTCGGATGCGGCACTCTTATTTTAGTCATCGTCCATTAATTTTTTGCGCTTTTATTTATTATAGATTTATAGATATTACTAATTTTAAACTTAGTCGTGTATTATTAGTTGTACATCATGCTTTATAGATTATACTTGTGTTTTTTCTTTTTTTAACTCTTAACCATAATAGTATTTACATTTAACCTTAATATTTTTTTCACTTTTACTTTTGATCTCATATACTTTTCATCTTTTAAAAAATTTTTTTTTTTACATTTTGATCTAAAATTTTCGAGTTAATATGCCACAATATACATATATATTTCTTTTAAATTTTTTACCTCTATGTTTTTTTCGCTTAACGCCTGTGTTGTGCTTATGTTTTGGTCTAATTTTTGCACATTAACAATGCGCAATAAGCGTGCATTGTTTTATGTTTTTACGTCTATTTTTCTTTTCATTTTTGTTGCTTTGTTTTGCAAGTTTTTTTCAGTGTTGGTGATTGCTAGAGACAGTGTGATATTGATGCTAATTAGCATTATTTTACGCACCCCGCTGCAACCCCTGAGACATAATACTAGTATATTACTAATTATTAATTTCTTTATGCATCTGAGTTGTATCTTTAGCTTTAATGAGTTGTATCCACTTTGAGGGTTTTTATCTTTAATTTTTTTACTTTTAATCCTAATACATTTATATCTTTTACATTTAACTTCTATAACCCATCCACCCATGATCTCCCTCTAAGAGTCAAAACCTCTATTAAGAGGGTTATATTTTTCATCTTTTATAAAATTTGTCTCCTATACTTTTCATCTTTTACAAATTTTTTATTTTATATTTTGGTCTAAATTTTACGAGTTAACACGTCGCAACGTATGGTGTGGTTCAATGGTTTACGTTATTTTTTCTATTTAAAGGCCCTATCACGACGCCCGGGTCCTAGATCGACTTAGTTTTTGTTTTTAATGTTTTACGTTTCACATGTGTGGTTCAACGTTTTACGTCTGCTATACATTCACTTTTATTTCTTTTTATATACGATTTTTTCCAGTGTTGATGGTCGCTGACGGGTGTGTGATATTTGTGTTATTTTGCATAGTTTTACGTCACACGTCGCAATGCGATGGCTTAATACTAGTTTAAATCGATAAACTATAAATAATTTACTACTTCATATAAACTAGTAGGTGTACCCCGCGCTTCATGGCGGGTTTTCCCATTTAGATCCAATTAGTTTAGACCAAAGTCCAACCAACCTGTTGCAAAAGATGAAGCAATGACAATATATGGACCAAAAGTTTTAAACTACAAAAAGTATCATACATCAAGGTTTTTATCCAAGATATCGTTGAGCCACATAGAAAACGTAACTGGATTTTATATATATATATATATATATATATATATATATATATGTATATATATATATATATATATATATGTATATATATATATATATATATATATCTATATATATATATACATATATACATATATATATATATATATATATACGTATATACATATATATATATATATATATATATATATAGGATCAGGATCATTACAGAACCATTTTTTATTTTCAGAACCAAAAGAACCATTTACTTACATAAATGTAAATTATAAACCATTGGTTTACATAGATGTAAGTTAAACCTGGTGATTTTTAGTTATTTTTTTATAGGTTATTGTTCATGTCTGATATACACATATGTAAAACAGGTCAAGTATTACCAGACTTAATATACATTTATGTAAATCAATGGTTCTGTAGTTCTAAAAATAAAAAGTGGTTCTGTAATGATCCTAACCCTATATATATATATATATATATATATATATATATATATATATATATATATATATATATATATATATATATATATATATATATATATATATATGGATGAGTTCATATAAGAACTCTTCCTTTTTGTCAAAACCCTTTAACCCAATTAATCACCTTTGATTTAGCATCAAAATGAAATATTCCATTTAAATGGTTAGGATTAGATAAAGGGTAAATTTGTAATCTCTTATGATGTACTTGTTCTGATCAAATATGCAAGATTTACTTTACCAATATGCTATCTCTCAATCTCAATCTCTATACTATTGTACTCTCTCTCAGTTACACCCATAAATTCAATTTTTTACCTAGAAAACCCAGATCATATCTAACTCCATCACCACCACACTCCTTCTACAACCATAAAACCTCTATATTAAACTCCCGCCACCGTCAAGATTCGCCTCTAATCCGTCGCTAGTCCTTTAGTCACGAGCACAAAAAAATGAAGGAATATGTGATGTAATCACCTCTAATCACCACGCCCCACCCCATCGCAACATCAACTGCCACCACCACCCCGCCCCACCGTCACACACCGACCACCATTCACCATCGATTCTTTTTTGTAATGTCGTATCAAATACCGAAATTTTCAAGTGACTGGGTTTGATGTTGTACTTTGTATTTAGATATTGGAACTTATGTTATTTGACTTAATTATATGGTTATAGTTTCATTTGTTCTTCTATTTTAGCATGTTTAAATCCATGAATAAATAAGTTATTCTAAACGTCCGTAGTCGATCATACTTGTGGGAACAATTATGAATGCAAGACTATAATGAAATTGGATTGGTTGATATTCATAAGGTATGAATATAAATCAAGAGGTTGCTACCAAGGTTCATTGATATCTATGGGATATAGATATTGGACTGACCCGCTCTCAATTATTTCTGCATGGAATCTTTGTGATTAGTCATAAGAGATATTGAGTAAAGGCGAATATCATTGTATCCTCAGACCTGAGATACATATTGGGTCTTGATATTCACCAAGTATTGTACTTTGACTTAGTACTTTGCTGTTCTGAAAATTGGCAGTACATAAGGCTGTGTTCAGGTATGATATGAGGTGATTGTGAGAGACGTATGTAGTCAAGATGGGATTTGTTCCTCTTATTCGTTGAGAGTTAGATGTCTAAGGCCTATTAAAGTTAAATCATCGGAGAATGACAATTCTATGTCTCTTGGATTTAACATGACATCTGAAACGAAAGGATAGATGATTAATTCACCTAAAACATATTCAAGTAAGGAACTTGAAAAGGATGATGTTATTGAATGGCACTTAGTCATATACATTAGGGGTAGCAAACTGTTGCTAGGCGTTATTTGCTGCTTGCATCAATCTTCTATAAATCTTGTGCAAGTGGGAGATTGAAGGAATTGATCTGCCCAAGATTTATATTAAATTGATGTGGCTAGTGTGATATGATCCAAGTTAGGATTCTATGTGCCCAAGACACATAAAATATTGATGTGGTTAGTACGTTATGATCCAAGTCGGGTTATACCCAATAACAAGCTTAGCAAACACCAATTAATATTTAATCGATGATATGATCATGCAATTAAATATTTACACCAATTTAGAAAATGGGTTTTCTAAATAAGTTGCATATGAGATGGAACAATTTATTAGGATATTTTGTTCAATAATATTATTTGAAGTGTTATTTAAATTAGTTGTATAACACCAAATAATAATGAGAGTATACTACTTATACAATTAGTTAGTTAATTGTATAAACTAGTTAAAAGAGGAGACAATATATGTGTATTAATATTTGACATTTATAAAAGAAACCCACTTTCTTTATAAAGATCAAATATTAATTATAAGAGAAAAAAAAAACCCCACATTTTAGCCTTCAAAAATGAACGTCCATTTTGGTCTTCCCTTTTGAATGGGAGACAAACATGCAACCATGTGGAGACACACATGCACTTGTCATGTGTTCCCACTAACTCATGTTTATTCTCTTGAAGCACACACATATGAGCATGCTTGGTCCCCTCCACTAGCAAGATATATTCTCTCTTCTTCTAATGACATGGATTGATGAACACACATGCAAAAAAAGACCTCATTTCAGCAATCTAGCTCTCTCTCCCTCTCTCAAACCTTACGGTTTTTTTCAGCAGAAAAAAGAAGGACTTTGAGCTGATTGTGTGTTGTTCTTGGTGTATTCTAATAGCAAGAAAGGTTCTTGCATTCCATGATCATGATTCTCATTTGCATGCAACACAACAAGACTCTCTCATCCTCTCTCTAAATGCTACGAATTCAGCAGCATAATAAGAGGGTTTTCAGCAGCAAATAAGAGGGTATTCAAATTGTTCTTGGTGTTTTCTACCTAACAAGATAAGGTGTTTGCAAGGAGCTTGAGGTATACTAGCTTGAGGACTTCTATCCTTGAAGTCTTGGCTGCATTTTGGGCATCACCATCTTCATCAAACATCTATTTTGGTCGACTTTATTGCTGCTGCAGTAAGGTATATCACAGCTCTATGTAGCTGTGATTTTATGTAGTTTTTCACATGTTCATAGCTTGCTAATTCACATAAATGATCCTTTGTTCTTTGGGTTTGTTTTATACATTAATATGGTCATCTAATGAACATAGTTTTCAGCTTGTAAACAAGATTATAATGCTAAACTTCCGCTGCGTTTTCAGAAAGTTTAAGACGTTAAACTATGATTTTATGTTCTAACAAACCCAACAATGGTATCAGAGCCGGTTATGTGGATAGCTTGCTTGTTCTTGTCCTTTAAAAATTAGTTTTAGAGGATGATTTTAAACTTATAATAGGCTGATTATGGGCTGCTACATTTCTGTTTTGATGAATCCCCAACTTTCAAGATTATATCATACATGCTTGTGATGAAATCTTGAAAGAAATACATGTTGATAAAATGTTGATTGTTTGGACAATATTTAAAACCAAAAATTTTAGTTTATGTTGGCTGAAATTTGGTGGTTTTAAGTGGGGTTTCATTATATGAATAAATGATATGATCATTGGTTGTTAAAGTGCATAACCTAGCTTAAGGCCTTGTGTGATTTGGATGGTTTTAATGGTTGTTTTAATTCATTCAATTGGGTTGTAATATTTGTGTTTATTTTTTGGGTTGTAATTATTTATTCATTTGGTTATGTAATAAATAGATTAGGTGCATTTCTTTTATTAGAAAAATGTATTAGGATATAATTTTTGTAAAAGGAAGATGCACAAGGTGAAGACCCAAAGATGGACATCAAAGACACAAAAAGGGACTTGAAGCATTTGGATGCAAGTTCAAGTGGGAGTCTAAGGAGACCTCTATTTTGTGTTGTATTCAACCCTTAGGAAAGACCAAATGACCACACTTGTGATGGCAAACAAGTGTGGTCACAATAGTAGCTATGGTTATGCACATTGTGGTTGTTTATATTATGCTTGTTTGGTTGTTTGTTGTATGATTGTTGTTTGATATTTGGATATGCATAACAAACTCATTAGCAAACTTAACAAGCTGAAAATTTATGGTTTCTAATCATTAAGTGGTTAATAAATGGTTATTAAAAGGATTAATGATTTAATAAAAGAGGTTTTATTAAAAATAAACCATAAGATACATTGCATCTATGGTTCTTAATCATTAAGTGATTAATAAGAGGTTATTAAAAGGATTGATGATTTAATAAAAGAGGTTTTATTAAAAATGAACCATAGGATACCTTGTATTTGAAAACATGCAAATACAAGGTACATAGAGTTTTCAAAACTAGAATTAATGAAAACTAAAAATCCCTTTTCAAACAAGTTTAACACCGTCCTTTTGCACAACACTTAAGTCATTTGGAAACTCTTAATGGGATAAAGGTCACCTAACCATTTTGAGGGAACTTATGACTTAAGGTGGGAATACCACATTGGTGGGATAAAGGTCACCTAACCACTTATGTTGGTAACTCACATGTGTGTGCAAGTAGGGTAACTTGATTTGTAAACCATGTTGAATGGATCACCTAAAATATGGTTTCCAAATGGTGTTGATGGGATTAACATGCCGACTTTACATATGATGTTTAAAGTCGATCCCATACCGCTAGAAGTTGCAAAAGGTTGCAATTGTCAAATGTTGACTACCTTGTTAATTTGAATAATGGGATAAAGGTCACCTAACCATTATTTGAATGTAACGTTGGATTCTAGATTTTAATTATTAATTGTCTATGAGACATAAAGGGTATTAATAATTAAAATGAAATTTTTCAGAAATACTAAAAGAACTTTGTAAAATTTATAGAATGACCGCAAACAATAATGCTACCACCGCGACCGTCCATACCCTATCACTGAGAACTATTTTAGAGAGGGATCGTCTGAACCATAATAACCTTATGGACTAGTCTCGAAACTTAAGAATTGTTCTCAAGCAAGAGCAAAGGCAAATGTCCTTGACGATCCTATTCCTAACCAACCCGACCCCGACGATGTTGAGGCCATTCCCGATCCCAAGGCAAATGTTGCCAAAGGAGGAGGGCGTGTCAAAGGCAAAGGGGAAGGGAAGATCAAAACGGAACCTCCAAAACCTAAGCTTATGAAGCCTAAGGTAACCGAAAACGATCCATGCTTTGAGTATGGTGAGATAGGTCATTTGAAAGGGAATTGTCCAACCTATCTCAATGAGTTGAGAAATAAGAGGGATGCTAGGCAAACCTCAAGCACAACTTTCATAATCCATATTGACTTAAATGTTATTTCCTCAAAGCACATGGGTAATTGGATACCACATGTGGAACTCACTATTGCAATCTGTTGCAAGGGTTCAAAAGAAATAAGCACTTTAAGAAAGGAGACTATATTTTGAAACTTTCAAAAGGTTTGGAAGTTGTTCTTCAAAACATGTTATATGCTCCTAGTTTGACTAGGAACATGATTTAAGTTTCCCTTTTAAAACGATATGGTTATGATTTAAAGTTAGTAAATGATGGTATTTATATTGCTATGGATGATGTATATTATTTCAAGGCTATGCCTTCTAATGATATTTATGAATTGGTTCATAAAGATTCATCCTATAATAACACATCATACCCATCATGTACCAAGAGACTTAAAATGGTTTAAGTAACTCTTATCCTTGTCATTGTCATCTTGGTTACATAAACAAGAATCGGACTTAAACACTTTAAAAGAATGGTCTTTTAAAGCAAATGAAAATTGTTCATTTGATAAGTGTGAATCTTGTTTACAAGGTAAGATGACCAACACGCCCTTTAGTGGTACTAATGAGAGGGCAAAAGACTTATTAGGAGTCATACATTTGGATGTATGTGGTCCTTTTAAGACAGTGACAAGGTATGATGAAACTTACTTCATTACCTTTACCGACGATTATGGTCGCTATGGTCATGTGTACTTGATGGCACATAAACATGAAGAATTTGAAATGTTCAAAATCTTCAATAATGAAGTAGAAAATCAATCTACATAACTATCTAAGTTCTTCATTCTGATAAAGCAGAAACTGAACCCTATTTGGATATGGTTCAATTCATTAAGGCTATGAGCTTACCACCTTTATCATCTCGGGTTTTCGCACTAATCTCCACGGCTCGTATTTTGAATATGGCCCAAACCAAGAAAGTGGATTCGACACCCTTTTGAAATATGGCATGGAAAGAGTTCCATCACTATCATATTTAAAAGGTATTGGGTAGTGAAGCTTATGTTAAGCTTAACACCCAAAACAAATTTGAAAGTCGATCCACTACGTGTATATTTGTTGGATATCCCAAAGACTGTATAGGATACTACTTCTTTGATCCAACAGAGCAAAAGGAATTTATTGCTCGAAAGGCAGAGTTCTTGGAAGCCAAGTTCCTTATGGAAGGAATGACGTATAGAACAGTGGAATTTGATGAGGATCAAGATCCACAAGCCGATACACGTTTGGTTGACACTAGCAATCAACAAGAGGTTGTTGATGATCAAGAGGTTGATCAATACACACAAAACATTCATAGATCTGGTAGAGTTAGCATTTCACCTGAAATATATGGATTTTTCATGGATGGATGCTATGAGGTTGACTCCGATGAGCCAACTACATACCATGATGCAATGTCCAATTCGGATTGTGACAAATGGCTGGAAGCCATGAATGTAGAGATGCAATGCATGTATGACAACCAAGTTTAGGAATTGGTTGACACTCCACTTAACTCCAAACCGGTTGGATGTAAGTGGGTTTTCGAGAAGAAAACAAATATGCATGGAAACTTGGATACTGACAAGTCTCATGTGTATAAAAAGGCTAGTGGGAGTGTAATCACAATCTTAGTAATGTATGTTGATGACATACTACATTTTGGAAATGACATTCCAACCATGGAAGGTGTTAAAACCTGGCTTGGAAGTTGTTTTTCCATAAAAGATCTCTGTGAAACCGTCTATATTTTGGAAATAAAGATCTATAGGGATAGATCGAGGCGGTTGATAGGTTTAAACCAAAGTGCATACATTGATAAAATCTTGAAAAGGTTCAAGATGATAAACTCTAAGAAAGGTATAGTACCTATTCAAAAGGGACAATATTGAGTGCATCTCAATGTCCAAGCTCAAAGGATGAGCAAGATTATATGAGGGACATCCCATATGCGTCTGCTATAGGATCCATCATATATACGATGATATGCACTAGACTGGACATGTCATGCGCGTTAAGCATGACAAGTAGATATCAGCAGAATCCATGTAACACCCATTGGATGGCTGTTGAAGTATATTGGAATACCTTAGGAGGATTAAGGATATGTTTCTAATATACGGATCTGATGAAGAGGAACTAGTTGTAAAGGGTTACACGAATGCTAGTTTCCAAACTGATCGAGATGATTCTCGATCACAATCGGGTACGTCTCCATTATGAATAGGGTAGCATTGTCCACTACAGAATTCGAATACATAGCCACCTCATTAGCAGCTTGGGAAGCTGCTTGGATAAAAAGGTTTATCACCAATCTAAGGATGGTCTCTACCATTCAAGACCCCTTAGAAATCTTTTGTGATAACGAGGGTGTGATTGCTCAAATCAAGGAACCCCGTGCACATCAAAAGATTAGACACAATGAGCGGAGATTCAACTACATAAGGGATGAAGTTGAAAAGGGAAAGATATGTATTCGCAAAGTTCACTTTGATCAAAACATTGCGGATCCACTCACGAAGCTCCTTGAAAGGGCAAAGCATGAAAGTCATACCTATGCCTTAGGACTTCGATATTCTAGTGATTGGACTTGATCAAATTTTGTATTTGAATATGTGGAACTCCTTATTATTTGAGTAAAATTATTTGGTTATAATGTCTCAATTAATGTTCCAATTTAGCATTTTTAATCCATGAGTAAATTATTTACTCTAAATGTCCGTAGTCGTTCATACTTGTGGGAACAAGTGTGAGAGTAAGACTATTATGAACTTGGATTGGTTGATATTCATAAGGATGAATATAGAGCAATGGGTTGCTACCAAGGTTCATAGATATTTGTGGGATACAAATATTGGACTAACCCGCATCTCAAATCTTACTACATGGAATCTTATTGATTGATCATAAGTAAAATTGAGTAAAGGCGAATATCATTTGGTATCCTTCGACCTGAGATACATATTGGGTTTTGATATTCACCAAGTGTTACACCTTGAACTAGTTCTTCACTGATATGAAATAATTGTCAGTACACAAGGCTATGTTCAGGTATGACATAAGGTGATTGTGAGAAACGTATGTAGTCAAGATGGGATTTGTTCCTCTTATTCGTTGAGAGTATGATGTCTAAGGCCTGATTAAGTTAAATCAACAAGGAATGATCATTCTGTGTCCTTGGATTTAACATGACATCTGTAACAAAAGTATAGATGATTGATTCACCTAAATCACTTCAAGTAGGGTACTTGAATGGGATGATGTTATTGAATGGCCATAAGTCATGCGTATTAAGGGTAGTAAACCGTTGTTAGGCGTTATTTACTACTTGCATCAATCTTCTATGAATCTTGGGCAAGTGGGAGATTGTAGGATTCTATGTGCCCAAGACACAAAAAATATTGATGTGGTTAGTACGTTATGATCCAAGTCGGGTTATACCCAATAACAAGCTTAGCAAACACCAATTAATATTTAATCGATGATATGATCATGCAATTAAATATTTACACCAATTTAGAAAATGGGTTTTCTAAATAAGTTGCATATGAGATGGAACAATTTATTAGGATATTTTGTTCAATAATATTATTTGAAGTGTTATTTAAATTAGTTGTATAACACCAAATAATAATGAGAGTATACTACTTATACAATTAGTTAGTTAATTGTATAAACTAGTTAAAAGAGGAGACAATATATGTGTGTATT
Source organism: Flaveria linearis (assembly GCA_024085815.1). Taxonomy (NCBI): domain Eukaryota; kingdom Viridiplantae; phylum Streptophyta; class Magnoliopsida; order Asterales; family Asteraceae; genus Flaveria; species Flaveria linearis. The sequence continues at coordinate 8,535,790 of CM044008.1, read as the reverse complement.
AATATTTGACATTTATAAAGAAACCCACTTTCTTTATAAAGATCAAATATTAATTATAAGAGAAAAAAAACCCACATTTTAGCCTTCAAAAATGAACGTCCATTTTGGTCTTCCCTTTTGAATGGGAGACAAACATGCAACCATGTGGAGACACACATGCACTTGTCATGTGTTCCCACTAACTCATGTTTATTCTCTTGAAGCACACACATATGAGCATGCTTGGTCCCCTCCACTAGCAAGATATATTCTTTCTTCTTCTAATGACATGGATTGATGAACACACATGCAAAAAAAAGACCACATTTCAGCAATCTCTCTCTCTCCCTCTCTCAAACCTTACGGTTTTTTTCAGCAGAAAAAAGAAGGACTTTGAGCTGATTGTGTGTTGTTCTTGGTGTGTTCTAATAGCAAGAAAGGTTCTTGCATTCCATGATCATGATTCTCATTTGCATGCAACACAACAAGACTCTCTCATCCTCTCTCTAAATGCTACGAATTCAGCAGCATAATAAGAGGGTTTTCAGCAGCAAATAAGAGGGTTTTCAAGTTGTTCTTGGTGTTTTCTACCTAACAAGATAAGGTGTTTGCAAGGAGCTTGGGGTATACTAGCTTGAGGACTTCTATCCTTGAAGTCTTGGCTGCATTTTGGGCATCACCATCTTCATCAAACATCTATTTTGGTCGACTTTATTGCTGCTGCAGTAAGGTATATCACAGCTCTATGTAGCTGTGATTTTATGTAGTTTTTCACATGTTCATAGCTTGCTAATTCACATAAATGATCCTTTGTTCTTTGGGTTTGTTTTATACATTAATATGGTCATCTAATGAACATATTTTTCAGCTTGTAAACAAGATTATAATGCAAAACTTCCGCTGCGTTTTCAGAAAGTTTAAGACGTTAAACTATGATTTTATGTTCTAACAAACCCAACAGTAATCACCTCTAATTACCACGCCCCACCCCATCGCAACATCAACTGCCACCACCCCCCCCCACCGTCACACACCGACCACCATTCACCATCGATTCTTTTTTGTAATGTCGTATCAAATACCGAAATTTTCACCTTACAAATCCACCACTACGACACTATCATTCAGATCTGGGTTCATAATACGGTTCAGATCTGGCAGCCCAACACCATCACCTCTAGCCGACACCATGAGCAACCAGAAGTGGGTTCACACTATGGTCCGGATTTGGGTTTATCAACAGAAGTGGATTTTCCCTTAAAAGAAGAAGACGGATTTTGTTAAAAATGATGGAAAAAGAAAACCTAGAAGTGGGTTTTCCATAAAAAGTAAGTCTCTCTCTCAAAACAGAAACCCAAATGAGTTTTCAATCTCTCGTCCAAGCTTTTCAAGCATGTTTATAGAGTAGTAGAAGACACACAAGAGAAAATATTATTTTTTCTTTAGTTACAGTGGTTTACATTAAAAAATATAAGTAGTGTAATTACAATAGTGTACAGATTGTTTTATATTGTTTTGTAGATTGTTTTACATTAGGTTATTTTTTGTTACAGTTGTGTAGTTTTATTTTATTTGATTTCTTTATAGTTTTAAAAATTGGTTACAGTGGCGTAGTTACATGATTTAATGTCATTTGATTGTAAGGTTGTTGCAATGACGGTATTACTGTAAGTTACTGCATTACTGTAACGTGTAGACAAAACATTAAAAAATGTAAACCTTTACAATAAGTCACCGTTTTCGTGACAGTTTTGTTATAAGTTACTGCATTTTACATCAGTTTATATTGGGTTACAATAGTTTACATTGGTTTACAGTTTGGTGGTTTCGTGACATTTTTGTTATAAGTTACTGTAATATAACAGTGTAACTTGATGTAACTATATACGATTAATACTTTTTTTTGATTTCCATTGGTTAATATTTGAGTTGCTTTATTTCGGATGTAGTGTTAAATCATTAAGACATTGTGTAATGTAACTACATCATTAGGACATTGTACTAAATCATTGTTAAAATCATATTAATTTATTGTAATATGATGTAACTTTGTTATGTGTAAGTAGATGTAATATCATATAAACATGATATAATTTATTGTAATATCTAACGTCCGGAAAATTTTTAAACTTTTTTCGAGACTAAATTTTCATTATTGTAATTATAAAATTTATATATTTTCATGATTGTGTCACTGTTAGTTGGAGTAGTGTAATATCAGGTAATTAATAGTGTAAGTAGATGTTTTCGTTACAACTATGCTAAATGTTACATTAGTATAACATTAATAGTGTAACTAGATTTTTTTTTGCAATACTACAGTAGTGTAAAACAGTGTAATCCACTTTTTGTTACTATATTTTTTTTGCAATACTACATGGTGTATGTTGTCTGGTTGTAAGACTATTGTTTTTTATATATGTTGTTTGATGTAATTCACTGTAAGTAATTACAAAATGACGTAATCCACGATAATAATTATGATTTACATTAAAAAAAACATGCTTTTAAATCATTGTAAAGGTTCTCATATATTAACTTTGTTATAAGAAACTCTTTGTCTTTTCTTTAGATAAAAGTATGTTTTTAAGTTTAATTCTATTTTTTTATGTTTTGTCTACACGTTACAGTAATGTAATAAGTAACAACTGAGAATAAATTTTAAAAAAATTCGAAACTATATTGGATTTAAAGAGAAAAATGAGACGAGTTTAATGGTGTGATTTTTATAAAAAAATCATAATGCATAAAAAAGTTATACAAGTTTTAAAAATAAAAGGGGTAAACTTTTATAAAAGAGTAGATGGAATCTTTTGAAAATAGGTGGTGACACTTGTCAACACCAAATTAAAAGCTGATTTTTGTGTATGAGTGAAATGTCAAAAATGATCTTTTCTACTAAAAAAGGATTATGGACACTTGTCATCATCTTATGATTCTAAAATATAATCAATAGCCTACAAAGAGTTAATGAGTTCTTACAATTAATATAGGTTCTTAATAGAACAATACCATATATATATATATATATATATATATTTCTTTTGAATGGTAAATGTACGACATTGCGTCGGATGATAGATGTTATCTTAATCGAACCTACCTATCTGTTTCGTAGCAGGGACCGCACCCCCCAACCCCCTTAGGAGAACCTTATTACTGAGAAAACTCACTGGCTCAACTCTAAGCAATTTACTCAGAGTGAGACCTGAACCCATGACCTCCCTTTATTTACAAATCATGAGTACCTCATCTTGACCAGTTGGACTAAGGATTATTGGTATGTAGTTGGATTATATAGATGCACAAAATACAAATGCACATAGTCTATTTACATTAAATATTACACGCACATTCGATTACTGCAAAACTTAACATTCTAGTTGGTAGTTGGCAACATTCAACATCCCCTAACAATCAACATAACCATGAAACCTAATATAGTTAAGATTGCGATCAAATGTGAGCATGAGTGTATTATAAGTTCCATGTACCTAGCCCCAGCTATCCCTCTTTCACATGCATCAAAAATAAAAAAAACCCAGCTAAAAGAATTCAGCAAACAAGAAACATACTTAGTTTTACTTATCTCAGCTTCAACAATGACAACACCAACAATAGAGCTAGCGATGATTTTTGTGGTACGGTGATGGTACGCCCAGAAGCGAGTCGGTGACAGTGAAGATCGTTGGAATAGAATAGTCTTCGCAATCGATCGAACCATCAAAGTCCACAAAAATCTTTGGTGTGGAGAATCGGTGCAAACATAACAAAAATCAATCTCAACCCTAAAAATCCTAACATCATGCAACCAACAGAAAAGCGGTTATACACCGATTAGAAAGCCCATGAACGACCCTCTTGTAACGAAGATGATGTTGGAATTTTAGTAATATTGGGCTATATATAAATATACATATTTATATTATACTATTTATAAATTAAACTTATTAGTTAAAGTTTAGGCTAATTATGAAACATTGAATAAACTCAAGGGGCGTAAAGTGAATATGTATATTCGTTAGATTTTTGATCGACAGTTTTATGGGATTCATGAGAATTTCATTGTTTACAGACAATCTACAGAGAGAAACAGATAGCACTCTCTAGACATAAAAATTTCATCAATTCAATTCAGGTTCTTGTTTCTATTTTTTGATCTTATCTGATTAAATCAATTGTAAGTGCATAAATGGTTTAATCTGAAAGAGTAATCGATTTCAAAAACATCATAGTGATTTAATTTCAATTTTAAATTATTTATCAAATTAGGGTTTCATGAATTTGTAGAAATTTTCCCTTCATGATTTCAACAGATGATGAAGAGGAGACCGTCAATGAATGACATCGGCGGAAACCGTCATCCGCCGTCGAAAGGTCGACGAACCCTCTGCCTCTCCCAATCTGTCTCACGCCTCTCTCTCTCTCTCTCTCTATATATATATATATATATATATATATATATTCCTAAATGTACAAACGTGGCGTGAAATGCTTTAGTGGCAGGTGGTCAATTTAAGAAATAGAGAAACTTAGTGGTCAATTTCAAAAACTACAAACTACACTGTAGCTGTGAAGTTGGTTTTTAATATAAGTAATAATAACAACAATAATAATAATTTACTACTTCATATTATTTAGAGTAAATTACCATTTGCATCTTTGAGGTTTGGTGATTTTGACCATTTGCATCCCTACAGTTTAAAAATCCTCATATACCCCCTAACGTTTCATTTTTATTCTTATTTGAATCCAAAACACTAACAGCGTTAAATTATTCAGTTAACTCTCATGTTAAAAGACTAAATTGCCCTTAAAATTAAAACCCCTAACCCACTACCCCCCTTCTTTCTCTCTGGAGTCAACAACCACCCGCCACCTCCACTTCCTCCTCCTCCCGCCGTCGCCTCCACTTCCTCCTCCTCCCGCCTTCGCCTCCACCTCTCCCACCCCTCCCTCCCCCATCATTTCCTTTCTGCCGGCACACCACCACCGGCCCAAAACCACCAACCGCCACCACTAGGTCCGCGAGGCCACCTCCGTTAGAAATATGGTGGTGGTTGTGGTGGCAGTGAAATACCATTACCATCACCACCCGCCAACCACCATCACCACCTGTAAACCATGACAACCACCATTACTGATCACCAGCTAGTCTAATCATTAAAATCGTGCACCATCACCATCGTCTGCATCAGGTGACCACCATCACCATCACCGAATCTAATCATCAAAATCAGCCATTATAACCATCACAAATCGGATGCGACTGTTATGCAAGTAGGGTAGTTGTCGGCGGGGATGGGTGTCGCCGGGAGGGTGGTTGTCGGCGGGGAGATCACGATCGGAAGGTTACGATGGGGGTGTTTTTTGGGGTATGAAGTCTTTAATACCGCCACACCACCGCTGCCAACACCATCCCCAACCCCTGTTTTCCCAACCATCTCTATCGCCGACCACCACCAACCCTACACGCACCACCGATGACACACCTTCAAATCGTGGCACACCACCCACCATCGGGAGCCCCAAGCACACCCCCTCCAGCCCACCACCACCGACGCACCACCTCCAGCCCGCCACCGCCTGTGCGCCACCTCACTACCTGCATACCACCATCATCTTCCCGTTCACATATTAGGGCTCCAACGAAAACTACAGTGTTGTTGACTCTAGAGAGAAAGAAGGGGGTAGTGGGTTAGGGGTTTTAACTTGAAGGGTAGTTTAGTCTTTTAACAAGAGAGTTAACTGAATAATTTAACGGTGTTAGTGTTTTTGGATTCAAATGGGAACAAAAATAAAACGTTAGAGGGTATATGAGGATTTTTAAACTGTAAGGATGTAAATGATCAAAATCACCAAACTCAAGGATGCAAATGGTAATTTACTCTACTATTTAATAAAGGGTCCCTTTATTTAAACACCCCTTAATTTTAAATCAACACCCCTGTACCCTATACGCCGCGTATGGGTCCATACGCGGCGTATAGGGTACATTGTTGATTTAACGTTTTATACCCTATACGGCGCGTATGGGTCCATACGCGGCGTATAGGGTATGTTGTTGATTTGACGTTTTATACCCTATACTCGGCGTATGGGACCATACGTGGCGTATAGGGTTTGACATTTTATACTCATACGTGACTTATGACCCATACGTGGAAGAGCTATACGCCGCGTATGGAACCATACGCGGCGTATAGCTTATATATTTATTTTTTTTAATTTTTTGAGTTTTTATTTTAATATATACAATATGAATACAATAATAAAATTAAAATTCAAATATATAATTCGCATATTACAAATTATAAATTAAAATAAATTTATATAAGCCGGGGTTCTCGGTTATTCTCTATTATTGCGTTGTATTCCGAGATACAAATCCTATACATAATCTCCCATTCTGCAGCACGTACGCTTCGGTTAAGAATCCAAAGATTACTTAATGTTGGCATCGGATAATCTCCTTCTAACTTAACGTGGACGAAATGATTGTTGTTGACATGAACAATCGACACGATATGATGAGGCATGACAGTTTTCGGATCAGCCCATAATGGGAAAAATGTTTGACAACCATTATTGCTTAGTAAATGAAGAATAACCCCAAACTTTTGAGCAACCACTAATCCCGTATACGGCATTATCATCCAATGTTCTTCTGGTGCAGGTTCCACACTTTGCCAATCGATGGTGTGACGTAATTCGTTATACTGTCCGGGGTACAAAGTATCGAAAACTTCTCTGTACTCCAATTCATGTCTGTCCAACTCTTCTAAAAGCTGTGTCCGCACATACATCCACTTATTTTCGTCAAACCCTAAGCCTAAAGCTATTGATCGAAAACCACAATTCCCATCGGGTCGGACATCTCGTATACGTGAAATATACTGATGAAAGATTGACGGAATCCAATTTTTTAACCTGTTTATATTGTTTAATTGGTTATCTCCGACAATCGAAGAAAACTCATTAGTACCCCGTGATACTTTAGATGATGTTGAACGACTACGTTGCATGGCAGGCTTCTGGGGCTTTACAGCTGAACTTGTTCTTCCGGAAATGTGAGACGCAATAAACGAGCTATGTCTCGGCATGTCGCACGTACTTTGTTGAGTGTCGTACTTTTGTTGTTGAACCTTTAACGTTGGACGACCGTGAATATCTGTTTGAACAACAGGCGCTTTTTTGTTACTTTTCCATGGATACACAATTTTTTTTATTTTTTCCACCAAACTAAATTTTACAGCTGCGGGTTGTGTCATTATTTGTTGTTTCACCCGTTCCATTTCTTCTTCAACATCAACTTTTTCATCCACCGTATATGATGGCTTAATGTTATCAAGCTTCGTCCAAAATACGTCAATTGCATCTAATGGAATTTTAGTGCCTGCATTATAAAGTATAAATTAATACATAATTTGTCACTTTAATAGAAAAATGATAATGATGGAGCGACTATTACCAGAATGTTCATATTTTTCCAGCCGACAAGCACAAGGCAAGCCACAACTAGTGAAAAGATGACAACCACATGTTGCATTTGCAGAGCGCATCACATGCAATTTAGTGTTTTCGGCAACTAATAAATCAAGAGCTATGTGTGAAACCTTGCCTCTTAAGTAATCAAATAGCGAAAGTTTATGATGATTCATGGTTTTAATTTTGCTTGTCTCAAAGCTTTCTTTTAAATTTACCTCTTGTGCGTTCACCAATTGATCTACAAACTCCACAAGTCTATCCAGTGAGCTATTTGTTGATTTAAGATATCTTTTTAAATTTGCATGTTGACTCTCCACCCTATTTGTTGTGCGTTGGCCAAAATTGCGGTTCAAGTTAGTCCAGGCTGATACAAACATTTCTTTGTAACTCTCTAACCAGTTTCTGTTTATATATGACAATACCTCTGAAAATATAATAAATCACGCTTAAATTATATATTGAAAATATAATAAAACATAATTAAAATATAATAAAAACTTACTTTCTCGATTCGCTTCAACTAATCGTTCGTAAAGAAGGTTATAGTTATACTCGTAAATCTCCGCCGTGGGAGACTCACACAAACGTGCCCATGCATATTTAAACTTTCTCCAGTCATCTTTCGTAAACTTGCTTTACAGTGTTTCGCGATATTTTCATCAATATGCCACCTGCATAAACACTTTGAAGCATTCGGAAACACTTTAACACATGCGTTCATTAAAGCGAGATCTCTGTCTGTTATTATGACGCGCGGCTCCATACACTTGCTTAACGTATCTTTCAATCTATTAAGCACCCATTCAAAATTATCTTCCCGTTCTTTGCTAATAAACGCATGAGCAACACAAAATGTCTTGTGTGTGGAGGTCACACCAACAATCTGAACAAACGGAAGCTTGTACATGTTTGTTTTATATGTAGCGTCTATCATCAGCACGTGCGGAAATGCACGCCAAGTGTCGTATGATTTAGGATGACAAAAAAATATATCTTCTACGACATTAGTATCGGGATCTTCTCGGGTGTAATAAACATACCTTTTAATTGAAAAAGGAAGGAAAATTGATGTTGTTAAGTGAGGATACAAATACAAGTTAGGCTTCATTTTAATTAAGTCTATTGAAAAAAAAAAACCTCGGGTGTAATAAACGTACCTTTTAATAGATAAAAGGTTTTCTAAGACTTGCATTGGTGTTTCACCGACTTTTCTTTCACTTCTTATCTTATATTGAGCGTTGTATACGTCTCTGGTTATTGATGCGTTATTAGGATTTTGCTTTTTAATAGCTGATAAGATGCTACGAGGCTCCATGTTCTGATCAGTAAGCTGCTCCACCAAATTGTATTCGTTTTGAGAAAACCTTCTTACAAAGGATGCCCCTCCATATGTTGAGCAGGATCATGGTTATGTTCGTCACTTCGCACCTCTAATTTCCACGAACGACGTTTGTTGTCGTATATCCCTACCAATTTAAAAGGACATCCGATTTTTTTGCTACCAGATCGTCTAACTGTCGCTTTACTTTTGTGTTCGCCCGCACGATCACAGATAAGCCATACCTTTACGACCTGACCTTCTTTTTAAACCGTATATCCCTACCAATTTAAACCGTATAGGCTTGCCACGTCTTCCACGTATAGGATCCTATACGCAGCGTATGTACCATGTAATCGTACATGGTACAAAAAGTACATCTGACACCACCAATTATTTTGTACTATACGTGGCGTATGGATCCATACGCCACGTATAGTGCAAAATAATTGGTCGCAAGAGGACTGTAGTGGTCGCATGAGCACCAATTATTTTGTACTATACGTGGCGTATGGGGCCATACGCCACGTATAGTACAAAATAATTGGTCGCAAGAGCACTGTACGTGGTCGCAAGAGGACTGTAGTGGAGGAGCTATACGCAGCGTATGGGTCTATACGCGACGTATAGTTTATATATATATGTTTTTTTTAATTTTTTGAGTTTTAATATATATAATTTGAATTAAAATTATTTATGTATGTATGTGTGTATGTCTGTATGTATGTATGTATGTATGTATGTATGTATGTATGTATGTATTTGTGTATGTATGTATGTATGTCTGTATGTATGTATGTATGTATGTATGTATGTATGTATGTATGTCTGTCTGTCTGTCTGTCGTACCCTATACGCCGGGTATGGGCCGCGTATGGACCCATACGCGGCGTATAGGGGGGTGTCGATTTAAAAAAGTGGGTGTCTATTTATTAGGACCCTTAATAAAACCAGAGGATCACGTGATTGAGTGAGACCAGTGGGCCATGCAGAAAACGCGTACGGTCAACTACGCATGCAGCAGATCCAAACATGCAAATCTACAATGCTATGCGTGTCCGATGAATTTCCTTTGACTATTTCCACCATATTCCAATTTATTTGTGAATCAATTTTTTTTTCAGATATATTATTTTTCTAAAAATGATTGTCACTATATCGTTTCCTCAAAAATGGATCAAATCTACAAAATTTAACATTAACCCAGAGTAACTTTTTATAATTTTTGGAAAGATTTAAGATAGGGATAGCAGATCACTCACTATTTTTTATAAGTAACTTTTTATCAACATTTTAGAATTATATGTATATTTTTTTCAAGATACATAACATTAGAAAGGCAAAAGCTGCTGAATTAATTTATGTTAATAAGTTTTTGTTGTTTATCTACTTACTAGTTTAGAAATCCTTGTACTACACAGGTTTAATAAAATATATTAAACTAACGGTTACTAATTAATATTTAAAATAATTTTTAAAATAAACTGTGATTGAAATTATATATGGTTAACTACACTATTTAGAAATTAGTTTACAATTTTTAATAAACAGCAGCTAACTACGTCACAAACAGTTACTCGTACAATATTTTTAAATAAAATACATTTTTTTCAAGATATATAACAATATTTTTTTCAAGTTTTCATCATTGAATTTTTAATGAAATTATTTAAAAAAACACTGTTTATTAAAAATGTATTTTTGTAAGTTCTTTGTTTATAAAACTTCATATTTCTAAAAAATATTGTTTTAAAAAAATTATACTTTTTAAAGAAAAGAAACATGTTTTTAAAATTTATCACAAAAATCTATTTTATAATTTGAAAAATATATTAACTATATCATTAGAATTTAATATCACTAATGGTTGCTTTGCTTAAATAGTGACACATGACAAAAAGGGGTTTAAGAATTATGACACGTGGTAAAACTTATTTTTCTTTATTAAAAAATTAATTTTTAAAAACCTTCTTATTATAACTCTCAGTTTTATTTATTTTTTGTTTATAAAAATTTTACTTATTAAAAATACTAATTTTAAAATATTTTAAATTTTTAAACAGTTTGATGTTTTAAAGAGAAAAAAAATTATTTTACAAAAATTTGCTTATTTAAAAATAACATTAATAAAAAGATATTTTGTTAATTTATTAAACACTGTTTTATTCTAAAAAATAATCGATTGATATTAGTAAATTAATGTGATTATTTAATAAAACAGAAAAACGAGAAAAATTTAGTAAGAACGAATCTAATGTTGTCACGTGTCCCATATAGTTACCGTTTTATTAGAGTAGGGAAATTTCACGCTTCTTATATATGTTTTGTTTATTTATGAGTTTATATATTCTCAATATTGCATATCCACATCCATATTAAAATATAAAATAGGTTCGTGGTTTATTTTAAATCCTATATGAAAAAACTAATTTAAAACACACACGTATATATATTCGATTTTTAAAGATTTTATAAAGTCATTGTATCTTTATAACCAATCCTACATGTAAAAACGACTAGTTTAATAACGGTACCCGATAGCATCTGTTAACAAGTCATATGTGATGTCCAAAGTTATGTTGGCAAACATTAAAATTGGTATGATTCAACAAATTACCTAACAATAAGGTATTTTAATCCATATTGAGTTTATCCTTAAGAATAAACTAGGTTTTGGCGCCGCGTGTTGTCCCGGCTATGCGAATTTTAACGTAACCCTAAATCAAACCCAAAATGAAAATCAAAATGAAGATTCAAAACCGCAAAATCAGCAAAATACACAAAGTAAAACACACCAAATATCCCAAATTCATAACACACCAGAACATGCAGAACCCAAAAACTAAATCAAAGTCTAACACCATACACAAAACAGACGAAAATCAAAGCCGTAAGAAGGCGACATAGTTCAAAATAGAAAACCGACGAAAATCAAAGCCCTGAAAATAGCAAACAAAAGGAAAACTCAAACCTTAATAGCGCGAATCGTCAGAGTATCAATAACGGAAAAAAGAAAGCAGGAATCCGGAGAAAGACAACGCAAACGAACCATATAAACGAACATAATCGAAACACACATCAAAGATACATATCCAGATACCAAAAACCTAAAAAAACCATCCCCAAACCTCAAACTGACACCTAAAACAAACCCAATAAAACAAAAGGGCGTACCTGGTACTGCAAAGAGCTCCGCGTTTTCGCAGGGTCCAGGGAGGGTCCGTCCCATTTAAGGGAAGATGTACGCGGTCTTTCCCCCACATTTTGTGGGGAGGCCGTTTCCACGGATCGAACCTGAGACAACAAAACAAAACAAAAAAAAAAAAAAACACCCCACCCACCGAACATATTAATATGAATAGATAATATTAACTTTTAATGTTTTTTAATGTGTCACAAACCTCCTAGAACTTGTAACACAACTCATATACCAGGTATATACACAATTAGAAAAACCGATACCATTATCATTCAATTATGTGATATGGTAAACTTATAATTTATATCAACTATTAAATTTTATCTGGTGGCGCAGCTTAAAAGGTTATAAAGGAAGACCGAAAGTCTAGAGACTCAAATTAGAAGGGGGGTTCAATACGTATAAAATTTCCGGAGCAAAAAAACACATACATTTACGCCTCTAAGCGAAAAAACAGGGGGGGTCGGGGGCCCTGGCTCCCAAGTAAACTTTGCCCCTGATTTCATGAACCATTGCATGTACACGCTTTTAGTTAATACCATAAAAACCAGATGATGTTACGTATATGAGTCATATGAATATATTATGATTCTAATATTTCGATTGTAAGTTTTGATGTTTCGTATGATTTAAACATTTTCTTCAATCTATATAATTTTTATAAGAAAAATAATGAATCAAGATGAGAAAAGGTGATTGTGGAATAAAGTAGCACAAATGGATAAAAATGTCTTCATCATAAATGAATCCTGCAGGTTGATGAATGGCTGAACTTTTGTAGTTTTCTGATTTTTCTACAAAATATCGCTTCAGAATTAGTGTATGATTATAAATACAACTCAAAAAGGACAAAAGTTCTTGACTCGCAAATAATTGAGGGACCATCTTTAAAAAGTCGCAATTTGATAATCACTTAGGGGCTGTTTGGTAGCCTCTTAATGGTTCCATTAAGAGGCTACCTCTTAACCGTTAAGAGGCAGGAGTGTTTGTTTTGAAAAAAAGACGCCTCTTAACTGAACCATTCAGTGCTGAATGGTTCAGCTCTAAAATCACGCTGAATGAACTTCTGACTCAAATACCCTCAGAACTCACAAAACCATTCAGAGGCTACCTTCTTTCCCCTTCGATTCAAGACCTCCGATTCCCCTTCGACCACCTTCGATCTTCATCTTCCCCTTCGATCTTCATCGATCCCCTTCGATCCCCTTCGATTCAAGACCTCCGATTCCCTGCGATCACCCTCGACCTGCGATTCACCACCGATTCACCTTCGATTCAAGACCGATTCACCCTTCGATTCACCACCGATTCACCTGCGATTCACCACCGCCGACGACCTGCGATCCCCGTCGACGATTCAAGACCTACCGATTCACCTTTTTTCGGTTCCACAGCCTGTTCAAGACCTACCGATTCACCTTCGACGATTCACCTTCGACGACCTGCGATCACCCTCGGTTCCACAGCCTGTTCCATCGCCACCTACAGAAGGTTTAAATTGGTGAGAAAAAAGTTTTTATTTCTTCAATAGCTGTTCAAAAAACGAACAGTTTAATATGAAAATATTGAAACCTGAGGGGAGTTTATATCTGAATATTATCGGTTTTTGATTGCGCGTACATTTATGATTGTAATTTATATGGATTTTTATTAGGATTATAGTTCTGAAACCTTACTATGTGTTGATGAAATTGGTGCACTAGCTGGAAATTGTTGTTAGATTTTTGGTTTTTAGGGCAGGATGAGTACGTATGAAATTTACTGTAAGTGAAGTTGGATATATGAATTGGATTGTTTAAGTAGCTGTTTTCATGTTCCGGCGTCGGTTTTGTGTATGGATGTATGTACTCCTTCACGTTCAATAAGAGAATGCAGGTTGTTTTTTGACACTGGTGCTTCTCAATGTTAAAGGGATGAGATTATGATTTTGAATTTTTCTAAGATTAATATTCCAATTGCTATGAAATTTCGAAGATGAATCAAGTTTGTGATGGGAACTGGAAAGTTAACGTTGGAATGTATTTTTGTAGTGGAAGGAGTATGTGTTTTGTTTGTTTGATTTTATCTTTCTTATGAGTTGTTTTGTGGTTGTACAGGGTCACCTTTAAAGACGAGAAGACCGCCTGCTCTGATAAGCCTGTGTCTTGGAATAATAGGCAAGCATCTTGATGATATTATTGAGGATTTAGAGGTTTTAACCAGTTTCCCATCAGACATTAAGGTAGGTATTTTAGTTGTGTTATGATTACTGGCGTCTAAGTTGTCCATAGAATTGCAGGTTTATTTTTTTATTCTATTAGTTGGTATGTATATAGTTTGGCATTGTTTGTTTGTAACTTTGTAATTTTGTTTTTTGAATATATTTTCATTGCTTCAAAAAAACTGGCATGATACATGACTTGCTTGTCAGAGATACTTGAGTATATCTCTTTAAAAGGATTTTTGTGGTGTAGTCTGAAATCTTTAATTGAATGATCAACTTATCAGATGACAATTCAAAGAGACATAGTTATTGCTTGTTTCGCCGTTCATAACTTTATACGGAAATGCAACATTCATGATCAGTTGTTTATGGAATACGACGAGAACACATTGTTTGCAGAAGCACAAGGTGGTAACAATGATGATCAGTTTATTCATGATATAGAATGGGGTTCACAAGGCATTAATGATATGAATAATTTACGTGATGAGATAGCTAGTCAATTAGTTTCAATTGATTAATATTTGAATTACTTTGTAATTGGATATTAGTATGTTGTATTTGAAAGTGTAATTGGATATTAGTATTTGTATTTGAAATATTTTGATTTGAATTTTAATATGTTGTATTTTGTTAACCTATTGATCATTCACGTACAGTCATTCAGACATCTAACCAAACAGATACATTTTATTCAGCCCAAAATAATTCAGAGGGGTAAATTTGTCATTTTGTACAGTCATTCAGAGATTCAACCAAACAGCACATTTTGGTTCAGCACTTACTGGTTCAGAGCCTCTTAACCATTCAGACCTCTTAACCATTCAGCACTTAATCATTCAGATCATACCAAACAGCCCCTTAGAAAGAATACGTTAGACACTTGTATTAATAATCTAGTGATTAGAGTTAAATCTTTTCTGAAAAGTTAAGTGTAAATTCTGACATGAGCTAGATTAAGAGTTAGTGTAATTTAGGAGTGAAAAGCCTTAAGAAATAGGGGTTTTAAATGGGCAACTTTGTTGTTTAATGAGGGTTTAAAGGGCTGCAATCTTTAACGGGGTCTAAGAGACGGAGGCTTTGTTTGGGTCGTAGCTGAACCGGAGCAAACCTAAATTTACCCCAAATATTAAGATCAAGAATCGAGCCCAAATGTTTAGTTGGTCACGTCATCGGTTATTTCCGAGTCGGTTCTTCAGCTTACTTGAAACCTGAATCCTACTCCGCTGTTCCTAATATTTGTCGCCATTCACTAACTCAACACCTATCAACATTGTTTTTTTTTGTTTTTTTTTGCGCTCTTACTCACACCTATTAGTGAAATTTTACAAATCATGTATCAGATAAAGTGTTCACTAGTTACATAGTTTTTCCATTACCATCCTTGGTGTTTAACTAAGGAAAACTTTTTAAAGTTCTTACAAAGATTTTTTTTAATAACAAATTTTACTTCTAGTATAATCTAACCTTACACTTATACTTTTTTTATCTCGTACTATTTTTATGAGAGGTGATCATTAATACTACTAAGCTATATAAGTATATAACACTGGATCTTAATGAAACATGAAATCAGAGTTGGTAAATCGGTCTATTGAATGTTGAGTAACGTGCCAATATTAGTAATGCATATAAAATTTATCGTTACATGTTTAATCTACCAACCAACACCACATTTAAAATTTTAATACTTTATGATTAAACATGATTTAAAACAAAACAAAAATTGTAATAAATAATATTTATAAATAAAACGATATAAAACATTTTCGAAATTTGAATATATTAAAAAAGACCTTTTGACTGAACGTATTTAGTTTCAACTCCTTATTTCTTTCTATTAGTTTCACATTTTTAACGAGGTCACTCAATATAAAAACTTTTAGTCCAAAGCCATAAGATAGAGCTATCTTTAAATTAAAATTTTGATTAACTAAGAGCATTCATAACCCGATATCTAAATTTATGTGAGTGTATCCCCTGTATTATATGTTATGATTCTAAGTGATTGTGAGTGAATGATATTAAAAATTTATTGTTCAATCTGTATTTTTAGAAAACACTATTCAAAATACTATAATATTTTTAATATATTTTAAGTGGTTGTGAGTGGATGAGAGAGAAAAAATAATGATAAAGTTGAAAATGAGAGAAAAAATAGTAATTTTTAGTATAATTATATAAATAAAGATGGAGAATGGGTTGTGAATGTTGGATCAACATTTGTCCCTTTTAGAGCATTCATAGTCCATTTCTTAAAATTATGTGAGTACTAGTTCTTAAAATATATGGAATGATTTAAGTGGTTATGAGTGGATTAGAGAAAAAATGTTACTGTTCATTGTAAATTAAGGATTTACTGTTCAATATTTATAATTTTTTTAATATTTTTAAAAGTGATTGTGAGAGGATGAGAGATAAAAGATAATGAAAAAAATATAAAAAATATATTATTCAATTGAAAGAAAAGTGAATAAACAGTGATTTTTTATATGATTACAAGGATGAAAATAAAGAATGAGATGTGAGTATTCTTATAATCATTATATTAACATAATTAAAACCATAAATCATTAGGTACTAGGTTAAACCACCTAAAACATGTCTACATCAAATCTGTTTTTAAAGAGGGTGTTTGGGATTTGAGATAAGCACATGTGCCTATGGAACAATATTTATTTCTGTCAAATAAAGATAAGTTATTTCTTTATCCAAACATTCCGAAATAAACACACGAGGGTGGTTTCAACAATTGAGTTTATCTTTCACTAATTAAAATTAATTTTAGGGTGTTGGTATATACACCGTTATGTACTGAACGTATTCATGTACGAGAATATTATATTTAATAGATGTTCTGCCTATCCAATGTGTGAGAGGAGAGGGTGTATTTACTAGCATATGAGAAATAAAGTGTATGTGAGAGAATAAAGAGAAACATAAATCCTTAAGATTGTAAGAGATGAATGAGAACATAAAAAAAGGATATAGTTAGATTTTGAGGCATAGATCGGATGAATTCAAAATTGCCCTTAATTATAGTTTCTACTTGAAATGCTTGACGGGGTCAACGTCTACCGTGCTTACGGGGCGGTTTAGTCAACCCTAATATTTAATGAATAGAAGTTTCAAAAAAAAAAGTTGGAGTGATAAGTTGCATTATCTGTATATTTAAGGTCAAAAATTCATTTCTTACAAGTAAAACAGATTATGAGTCGTTTTAGAAAAGATTAACGGATAAATATTAGTGAGCTTAAATATGGACTTGAAGTTCTTTTTTTTTAACGGAAAAATATACAACCCTGTTTCAAAACATAGATATTATTTTAATAGTATCCACCTATCCATTTTCAACTAGAACCATAGACCGCATCCCCAACACACTCAGAAACTCACAATTAAAAAAAACTACTGGCTCAACCCTAACATTTTTATTTAAAATAAAAATTAACCTATTTTTTTTATATTTATATGTTTTAAGTAGCTCATATTGTGCAAAGGATAATCGGTGGATTAGAGTTTACTTAAAAACAAATCATTTTAATAATAATAAATCGATCTCTGGTTGATAGAGAATTTATTCTCTCGTCACTTACTAATTACTATTATCAGCTCTGACCCCTCTACTCATTTCTCTATCGCCACTTGTTGTAGTTGACGTTACTCTCTCTCTATATTATTATTATTTTATATTATTATTATTATTATTATTATTATTATTGTTATCATATCTCTATATTATTATTATTATTATTATTATTATTATTATTATTGTTATCATATCTCTATACTGCTATACATGATAATCACTCCATAAGTACTCTACTCAAGCATACAGCAATTACCACCATGAACAACGTGTTAATCTTCATATTCTCACTGATCCTCTATTCAAATCTCACAGGCACACAGTCAGCAAAGCTCGATTCACAAGAAGGTACGTGTTTCCTCATGTTTTCATTGATTAGTTACTTTTTCAGATGAGATTAATGGCTATTGTTGTGTGTGTGTGTGTGAATTGGTGCAGTGAAGGTGCTGAGAGAAATTGGGGAGAAATTAGGGATTGAGGGGACGAAGGTGTGGGATTTGGATAAGGATCCGTGCAGTGGTGAAGGAAATTGGGGCGTCGGTGAGTATAGAAAGGGCGTTAATGTGTCTATCGTGTGTGATTGCTCGTTCGATAGTAATGCCACCTGCCATGCCGTTGATATGTACGTATTTCCGATTCTGTTTTGATTGATTTTGTGAGTGAAATGTTGATTGACGAAATTGAAGTCGTTTATCGACTTATTGATAAGATTTCAAGGAAATTTGTGGTATCAAACTCATCTAATCGATATCGATCCATCGTAGCACACGAAGGATATTGTGGATAACTGATGAATATTGTGGATAATTACTTGTGATTTCTTTTATTTGATATTTAATTAATCGATATCGGATGCTAAATTCTGAATCGAAATGATGAATTTGTAGAATCGATTATTTGGTTGAATTCATCGCTTGATTTTGCTGTACTTTACAGAATGAAACGCATGTGATTTCTGATTAATTGAAAGTGTATTGTTTATTACTTTATTCCCAGATTGTTGACTGAAAATGTAGTCAACGCAGCTTGTTGACTGCTGATCTGGAATTAGCGGTAGTCGCTGGTCCACAATTTATAGATACAACATTACAATTTACAACTATACTACTACTTTCAACACCGTCAAAAGGAACACAAGATCAACATTGCATCATTTTGAATTATATTAGACTATAATTTTTAAAATTATATTTGAATATATCTGTCTAGTCATTAACAATTATTATAAAATTAATCAGATTGTTATGGTTTTCAAGTTCTTTAGATTTTGCATAGTTAAATTGTACTTTAGTTATCTAAAGACTTTTATGTAAACATTGTTTGCTTAGATTGTCTAAAAGACATCTCTATTTTTTATACCTTTTCAATCATTATACATACTTCTTAGTAGACATCACTTGAAATTAGTCACCTTGATCGTGGTTAATACATGTTCTATATTTTGTGCTTCTTAAGTGGCATTTTGGGAATTTATTTTAATCTATTCAAATATTACAGTTGTTAAATTAGATATGATTTTTAGACAAAAGAGACAAAAGTACTATAGCGGTTCATGTATAGGTTTAGAAAAGGATTCATTGTATATTAAACAAATATATGTAACTACCCAAGACATGACTTTATAATATAAAAAAAAGTAATACTGCCTGATTTATTTCTAGAAATAATAGACACGACAAATTGGGTTCACACACTATTTAATTAATTGAGACACATCAAATGCGTGTAAAATATTATCATATGTCGGTATAATACACAAAAACATATTTATATATCACCATCATTCTTATGTTATCTTTTTTTTTTAACAGCATTCTTATGTTATCTACTTATCAAAGTTACCTTGTATATTTTTAGCTGCAAACTTTTTTAATGTTACATCTAAGACAGTTTTATTATTCAACTCCAGATTTTAGTGCATCAAAGCATATCCTACTCTAACCAGGAGTTGATTCCTATATTAAAATTAATATAATATAGACCTTGTACTCGAGGAAGTAATGTCATATAAGTTGTGTTCTTGCATGCCAACTATGAACATGGCCCTCGCATGTTACTATAATATTGTTAGTTGGGGTTTAAGCTTTGGTTCAGCTACCTAAAATTACAAACCCACTTCGTTAAACCATCAGAAATTAAAGTTTTGTTACAATGCAGATATATTAAATCCCAGAACATCTCGACTGCTCTTCCATCCGAGTTTTCCAAGCTTCGCTACCTTCGACTTCTGTAAGAGAAATCTCTCTGCTCAATCAGGCATTATGCAACATAGTTTTTTTCCTTTTTTATTTTTTTATGTAATGATTAAAGTGAAATATATGACAGTCATGTCTTGTTAATGCAGGGATCTCAGTCGTAACTACTTCAATGGAACCATTCCTCCCGAATGGGCTAGTATGCAATTGCACAACCTGTAAGGACAGATATATCACTCTTATTGCCAATTATTTTGCCTGCAAAATAACTATTTGACCGTGATCAAATATCATAAAATTTTATTTTCTTGTAACATATTGTGTTAACCTTTTTATCATGTATATACGCAGTTCTCTCATGGGAAACCGGTTATCCGGGCTGTTTCCAAAAGTTCTCACCAGAATGACCACCCTCCTAGATTTGTAAGCCACATCACTTCTTATTTTGTTGCTAAGAGTGTAAAAAATAGTAAAAGAAAGTGAGATGACAAACATTTATACTTCGTTTTGATTCTTAATCACTTCATTATTTTTGTAGGAGCTTAGAAGGAAATCGCTTTTCAGGATCCATACCCCCAACAATTGCAAACATGAAAAATTTGCAGAAACTGTACTGATTTTTCACCTTTTCCCTTGACTTTTTACTAAAATAGATATCCATAATCATGTAAAACTTTGTATTCCCAGAGTTCTTACTTCAAATGATTTCACTGGAGAGCTGCCTGTTGCACTTGGAAAACTTACCAACTTGACTGATCTGTATGTATAAATAATATAAACTTGGATCATAATTCATTTAGGTTTAACATTTTTCTTAACTTATGCTTAACAGTTTTCTTAACTTACGTGACTTTGTTACATTTTTAGGAGAATAAGTGACAATAATTTCACTGGAAAGATACCAAACTTCATTAGTCAGTGGACAAAGATTGGGAAATTGTAAGAATCTTATAAAAAAATTCCATCATGCTAGGGGTGTATTAAACATAGGGGTGGACATTATGGCCTATTTACTTATGAATAGGTTGATCTGGGTTATGTCTTACCTATAACAGATCAAACAGGTAAAATAAAAAAAGGCCACAGAAGAAGTTAATGAATTGCAAGTCTCCTAAAGTGTATTTTTGCAAAAAAGTTTCTAAAAACATTATATTCATATATATAGATAATGACTAAAATAAATAAAATAAGTTTTATTAAAAATGTTAATCTTGTTTTGTTTAAAAGACAGTAATACATGGTCTGTTTTTGTTAATCTTGTTTTGTTTAAAAGACAGTAATATATTCATCAGATCCGCCAACCAACCCGCTCATTTTCCACCTCTATTTTATCTAAAAGACAGTAATACATGGTCTGTTTTTGCAGGCATATACAAGGTTGTTCTCTTGAGGGACCAATTCCTTCTAACATCTCCATCTTAACACGACTAAACGATCTGTATGAAATATTTATTTAAATTTCAACTTTTTTTGGTTATATTTGTTCAATGAGGTGATGGAATATACAAAGTGATTAATTCTTGTTTTGTTTTTTTTCCTATATTTTCTTGTGGTTACAGGAGAATCAGTGACTTGAAAGGGGGAGCTTCTAGTTTCCCAAACGTGCAGAAAATGACACGACTGAATAAATTGTGAGCATTTATTTTTTTATTGTGATTCACTATTTTTAATATTTAAATGAAGATATTAATTATATTTTATAAATTTGCAGGGTACTTAGGAATTGTTTGATCCGTGGGAGAATCCCTGACTATATCGGGAATATGGTTTCTCTGAAAACTCTGTAAGTAAATAACAGTATGTTTATTACCTTTTGGTATGGAATATAACTAAAAGTCTCTTTCTATATATCCAACTAGTTATGAAAATTTCAAGTTTTAGAAACCGGAACACATAAGGAGTTAGATGCCATCAGCAAGAATAGCATGATACGATAAGGGTGTTTGGATTTGCGTTTTGAAAATGATTATCTGATTATTGCGACTTAAAGTCGTAACAAGTAGTTTTTAATTTTTGGATGAACAATTTTGCTTCTGCTGTCATATAATCAGTTTGGATGATCAGTTTCATACGAGCTGCAACAACACTGATTATCTAAGGGTAAAATATAATTACTTATTTACCACTCAATTCTAATCTGAAACTTCAACTTACATTTACTAACCAATAAACCAACTCTTTTTTAATTCACACATAATGTCCTCTTTGGTCACTCTGAGAATTTATGTATCAAATTATCAGAATTTGTCAAACAACCAAGCATTTGATTATTTGATAATCACATCTTCATACAAGCACATCAAAACAATAGCCCGCTTTATTATGATTATTCTGGTTATATACTATCACATAATCACTTTTGAAAAACACAACACAGCATGCCCTGAAAGAGAAGTAGACTTTAATATATAAACTTTAGTTGCTTTAAGCCAATTGCACTGTTCTTATGAAAAAATTTTGTTCATAATAGTTCCATTCATCATTTATTGGATAATTTGGTATATTTTAAAGTCAGATTTTTGTTGTAACTTATTCTTGATTAACTTTTATTGTGTAGAGACCTCAGTTTCAACAATTTGACTGGCGAGATCCCACCATCATTTTCCCAACTAGGAAAAACAGATTACATGTATGTAAATTATCTTCAATGATATTTTCTTTTCTGTCTAATAATCATGATAAGTTTTCTAAGGGTGGCCACTATTTAATAGTTATTTGGCAGAAAATAATCTTACTGGACCTATACCTGCATGGATCTTCTCAAGTACCAAGGATGTGTAAGAATTATCTTGCCCAAATAATTGTCATTTCACTACATATCAATATCATCAAATGATCAAATAGTGAATTATTTACGGTGTGTTATGTTTATATGTACTTATGCCTTTACAGGGATGTTTCTTATAACCATTTTACTTGGGATTCTTCTGGTCCAAAGACATGTGAACGTGGGACAGTGTAAGCTTTTCTTCTTTTTATTTGTTGTCTTTTTCCTACAGGAACGAGATCATATATAAGCTGGATTTGTGTATGGGTTTATGTTAATGTTAACTAACTTTTCACTACTTGACTCAGAAACATGGTGGAGAGCTATTCTTCGTCAACAAATCAAGAGTAAGACGCGATTCCAGTTACATTTATGGTCACACCATCACATTGAGTGTTGTAAAAGCATCATAACTTGAGCCTAACTGGACCTATGCCCAGTCCTAATGTAGTTGCTAAAGTCTGGTCCATCACTTGGAAAATAAATTATTTGGGTAGGGCAGACCCAACCGCTACAGATTTTATTGATTAGTATATATTAAAAAAACAATAAACAAAGAGGTATTTTAAATTACAGAAAAATAAAACTTTTAACATGAATTAAATAAATATATATATTTTAATACCTCAATTTAGTTTTGTAAAGCATAAAAATATACAATTTGCGGTTAACTAGATGTAAAAACAATTTAACTCATAAAATTATATAACTCATAGAAAATTTCTGTTCACATGATTATCTTAGTTTGTCCAAAGAGATTGTCTTCGTTAAAAAATGGTTAGTAATAATTCACAGTTTTTCCGTTTTACCCTTAATTACTATCTCAATTGCAAGTTTATCTTAAATGCAAAGATAAAGTAGACACTCTACTAACTAAAAACTACACTAATTACACATATTTTAAATTGAAATTATGTTTTTGCTTGTGGACAATAATTTTGGAATAGAGTATGGGAAAAAAAGATGCATACATGTTCAAGGGATTGGGCATCTAGAACCAGACATATGGGCCTAATCAGTCTTAAAAAGGGTCTTGGACCATGGTAACTGGATATTCAATTGAATGTTAGGACCGATATGAAACTTTTGGGCTCGACCAGTGTTTCGGGATAGGCCCAAGACTGGCCTAGCCGTCTGGGACTCACATGAACCATAACGAGTGTTGTGTAAGCATCAAACTACACAATGACTTATATGTATTGTATCTTTTATGTAGGAACACTATTCCTCAATGTCTTATGAAAGATTTCCCATGTACTAAACCGATTGAAGAGCGTAAGTAAAGTTATTTGCATCATTACATACAAGTACACATTAACTCACCTCATATCATAGTTAAATGTCATATTTTACATCAGAAAGCCATTCTCTATTCATCAATTGTGGGGGCAAAGAAGTAAGTATCAACAACACCATCAAATATGAATCTGATACAGAAAGAAAGGGTGCTTCAACATATTATTATGACAACAATTGGGCATTTAGCAGCACAGGAAACTTCTTAGATGATGACCATGCTTCTGATGTTTATATTCTTTCCAACACATCTAGTCTCCATAATGTTTCCACATCTGAGACAGAATTGTACACATCAGCACGCGCCACTGCTATTTCTCTTACTTATTATGGATTGTGTCTTATGAACGGTAACTATACGGTTAGACTCCACTTTGCAGAGATTGTTTTCACCCAAGATAACACATTTAACAGCCTTGGGAAGCGTGTATTTGATGTTTATGTACAGGTGAGTCAACTATTGATATAATAATAGGGTAAAGTCATAAAAGGTGGTGTGATTTTTGTTTTAGTAAGCAACTTCTTTTAAGCCATAAATAACCGAGAATGTTTTAAAAGGTTTGCTTTTAAGTAATCACCTTAGCCGGTTACTAGGCTTAAAACAAGTTGGCTCAGGGAAAAAATTCAACATCATCAAAGGTTACTGCCATGTCAACTTTTTGACTGCTAAGCGGGTCAGATTACTTTAGATCAAAAGTTTTGGAAGTTGATGACCTTGATTTTGAAGGTTACTTTTTTATGTAACTAACACAAAAATAGTGACGTACATAGAATAGTAAAAAAGAATTTTAACATTTTCTAAGAATTTTTTTACAGGGAGAGTTAAAACTAAAGGATTTCGATATAGCACAAGAGGCTGGAGGTACTGGTAGGCCTGTTATAAAGAGTTACATGGTCATGGTGAAGAATAACACACTCAAGATTCAACTATTCTGGGCTGGAAAAGGCACTATTGGAATTCCTCTAAGAGGGAGTTATGGTCCGATTATATCAGCTATATCAGTTGACCCAAGTAAGTATTTCTTTATTACTTGCATCTGAGATGACACGAAGATCAATCCTGAGGGACCAAATGGGAAATCGCCAATTTTATATGTGTATTCTAGAAGGGGGCAAAATGGCAATATCAAAAGTGGCTAGTAAGTTTGTTAGGATTGGATTTGTATAAGTAGAGAAGCAAAGATAGTGTGAGGTATCGAGGAAAATAGTTTGTTATGATTTCTATCATGGCTCCTTGTGGAGAGAGGGATTGAATCCCTGGTTAGTTTCTTATTCAGTGATTTCAATTTCCATTAATAAAGCTTCTCTACTCACTTTTGATTTTATCTCTTAATTACTTGATTATTCGATTACAATCTCCATCATTGGTCCGACCTGCCGCTTCCAGCGACCATGGTTTCTCATTCCGATCGTTTAGATGCCCATGACCAACAATTCCATCATCTACAGTCCAATGTTTCCACTCTTCAAACGTCGATGGAGTCCCTGCAAACGCATGTTTCTTCTCTTCATTCTTCTGTGGATTCTATCCATTCTGATGTTGCAACTTTACAGAAAACATTGCTATCCTTGGTTACGAAGCTGGATAAGCAAACGGTTTCTGGGTCCTCGCATTCCTCTCCTCCGGGGGGCGGGATATTTCATTCATCGGAATCGGAGGAACCTCCGATAGTGAAGACGGATTCTACATCCAAATCGGATTCGAGATCTGATGTTCCATGGGCTGTGAAGAAAATCAAATTGCCCGAATTCCAGGGATTTGATCCCCAAGGATGGATTAAGAAGGCTAAGCTCTATTTCGAAATTAACCACACACCGGATGATGCTCGGATTCGTCTGGCCCAATTGAGTATGGTTGGAGTCGCCTTACACTGGTTTACTATTGTCACTGAGATTAATCCATCTATCACCTGGGCGGAATTTGAGTCGGAATTACTCAAGCGATTCAGTGGTCTTGAGATATACAACCCGTATGAACAACTATCGGCAATCCAACAAGGTGATTCTATTTTGGATTATATTGATGATTTCGAATATTTGCTTTCTCTTGTTCCTCGATTGCCTGAATCTCAGGCGTTGGGTTATTTTATTGCCGGACTACGGGAGGATGTTAGGCAAAGAGTACGCCTCCGACGTCCAACCTCTCGCCTAGATGCGATGTACCTGGCAAAGGACATCGAGGCGATGCTCCGGCCGTCAGCCACTTTGGGTTCTTTGGCCCGTTTTCGTTATGCTGATAAAACGGGTTCCCATCATGTTCTGGAGTCCAGTCCATATTTGGACCGGAATTCTTCTTTGGGCCAGACCCAGTCCAGACAGTTCGTTCGGGCTCCTACCTCTAACTTTCGCAGTGATGGGCCTAGGGCATTTACTCCCTCTCGCTCAGGATCATCGGTGGTCTCTCCTCAGACTTCCACTAATTCGCGTGACAGGGGAATGAAATCTTTGTCTCGAACGGAATATGATGACCAGGAGAAGGAAGGGCCTCTGTTTTCGTTGTGGCCAAGTGTATGGCCCGGCTCACAAATGTCCGGAGGGGCGTCTTCGTATCTTGTTGTTAGGCGAAGATGAGGATGACACACACGACGGGACGAATTTGGTGTTAGACATTCCATCTAATTCCGATCTTCAATCGGAATTAGACTCTCCTACTAGGGCAACCACAGGTGCATGTATGTCTTTGGACATTGAGGGAGTGTCGACTATTAATGGGGATTCAAAAACTTTGAAACTGGAAGGATTCCTCACGGGAATTCCGGTAAGCATGTTAGTCGATAGTGGCGCAACCCACAATTTTCTCTCTGATAGATTAGCAGCTGGTTTGGGTTTACACATTGATCAAATTGCTGGGGTTCGAATCAAACTGGGAGATGGTCATTTTGTGATGGTGACTCACCAATGCAAGGGGATTGAAATTTGTGTCGGCTCTTGCACATTCTTGGTTGATGTCTTGGTCTTTGACATTGGCAATTTGGATTTAATTTTGGGAATGGATTGGCTCAAGTCTTTAGGAGAGGTCACTCACGATTGGATGCATTCATGGATGAAATTCATGCATAATGGGGCCTCGGTTACCTTATATGGAGTGTCGGATGGCAAACAATCTCCGGCTGCATTGCAACAATGGATGGCTTTGGCTGATGAGGGTGTATCCAATGCGTTTTCTTCGTGTTTAACATTGGAAGCTAATTCGGTAACAACTCTATCTCCTAATCAGATTTCAGGCCTGAATGCTTTATTAGCTACGTATGCAAATGTGTTTCGGGATCCAACAAGATTGCCACCGGTGCGAGCCAATGATCATGGTATTACCTTGATACATACTGACACCCACATACACAAAAGGCTGAGATCGAACGCCAAGTCAAAGAACTCCTCGACTTGGGTATGATTCGCCCTAGTCACAGTGCGTATTCAAGTCCAGTCATCTTAGTCAAGAAAAAAAATGGCACGTGGCGGTTGTGTGTTGATTACCGAGCCCTTAATAAGGCTACAGTACCAGATAAATTCCCGATTCCAGTCGTGGACGAATTGATAGACGAATTGTTTGGAGCAAAATTTTTCACAAAATTGGATCTCAAATCGGGTTACAACCAGATTCGAATGCGCGAAGACAGCATCGATAAAACTGCATTCCGCACTCATGATGGGCATTACGAGTATTTGGTAATGCCATTTGGCTTGACAAACGCCCCGGCGACCTTTCAAGCAATCATGAACGACATTTTTCGTCCAATACTCCGTAAGAAGGTGGTAATCTTTTTCGATGACATTTTAATCTATAGCCCTTCATGGGAAACACATCTGGCCGATATCAAATTGGTATTTGGCATTCTAACCTCCAGCGGTTTCATGGTTAATCAAGCAAAGTGTTCTTTTGCTCAATCAACAGTGGATTATTTGGGCCACGTCATCAGTGGAAATGGGGTAGCCATGGATGCATCGAAAATATCGGCAGTTAAAGAGTGGCCAATTCCAAGAAACATCAAAGGCCTACGAGGATTTCTTGGGCTCACAGGTTATTACCGAAAATTTATTCGCAATTATGGGAGCATAGCTCGACCTCTCACGGATCTCACAAAAAAAGATTCGTTTAAATGGAGCGATGAGGCGCAGCAAGCTTTTGTGCAATTAAAAGAGGCTCTAATGTCAGCTCCGGTATTGACTTTACCCGACTTCTCAATGCCCTTTATAGTCGAGTGTGATGTGTCGGGACGGGGAATCGGGGCTGTTTTAATGCAAAAGAACCGCCCAATTGCCTATTTCAGCAAGGCCCTTAGTGACAAGAACCTCGCCAAATCCGCGTATGAACGAGAGATGATGGCTCTAGTTTTGGCGGTCCAACATTGGCGTCCATATCTGCTGGGAAATCGGTTCACGGTTTATACGGACCAGAAAAGCCTCAAGTTTTTGCTCCAACAGAGGGTTACCACTCCCGATCAACAAAATTGGGCAGCAAAACTTCTTGGTTACAATTTTGACATTCTTTACAAACCGGGTAGAGAAAATCGAGCGGCTGATGCGTTGTCCAGAAGGCACGAGAATGGAGAATTCAATCTTTGCACATCTGCTCCTCTTTGGGTACAAGGAGCCCTTCTCATAGAGGAAGCTCGAGCTGATCCCTCATTACAACAGTTGAAGGAGAATGTTGTGGGAAACCCATCCAAATTTCCCGGTTATGAGATCATTAATGACTTGTTATATTTTCGCAAAAGATTGGTGATTTCAAGGACCTCAAAATACATCCCTGCCCTGTTGCACGAGTTTCATGCTACAGCATCAGGGGGTCATTCAGGTTATTATCGGACCTATCGAAGACTAGCTGCTAATTTATATTGGAGTGGGATGACTTCAACCGTTAAATAATTTATTCGGGAATGCGACATTTGTCAAAGATGCAAGGCTAATTCTACAGTACCAGGTGGTTTACTTCAGCCTTTGTCCATCCCAGAAAGGATTTGGGAGGATCTATCAATGGATTTCCTTTCGGGTTTACCTTCTTTCTAAAGGTTTTAACGTGATCATGGTTGTGGTGGATCGACTGTCGAAATATGCTCACTTCTGTCTCTTAAAACATCCCTACACAGCCCGTTCAGTCGCAGAAGTTTTTGTGAGGGAGATTGTTCGACTTCACGGGATCCCTAACACGATCGTGAGTGATCGGGATCCAATCTTTATCAGTAAATTTTGGCAAGAGGTCTTTCGCACTCAAGGAACCAAACTTCAAATGAGTTCGGCTTATCATCCAGAGTCGGACGGACAAACGGAAGTAATTAACCGCTGCTTGGAAGCATACCTTCGTTGTTTCGCAATTGACCAACCCAAGTCTTGGGCGTTGTGGTTACCATGGGCGGAATTTTGGTACAACTCCACTTTCCATGCTTCAACCGGAGTTAGTCCTTTTGAAACGGTTTACGGTCACCCTCCCCCAACGGTTCTTTCGTTTCCTATGGGAGAAATCAGAGTAGAAGCAGTGGCTCGGGAATTACAAGATCGGGACGAGGCACTTCTTCGCCAACTCAAGGTCCATCTTTCGAATGCTCAAGGTATAATGAAAAGAGAGGCTGACAAGAAACGGAGGGATGTTAAATTTAACGTTGGCGAATGGGTGTATGTCAAGTTGAAACCATATCGCCAAGCCTCGGTAACTCACCGCATCAATCAAAAACTCGCTCCGAAGTTTTTTGGCCCATTTCAGATTTGTGAAGCTATTGGACCAGTAGCTTATAAACTTAAGCTGCCGGAAACCGCCAAAATCCATCCGGTGTTCCACGTGTCTCTTTTAAAGAAAGCTATATCGGGTAATGCGGAACTTGTCCTTCCCCCGGAATTGGATAGTGATGAAGATGATGTCTTAAAGCCTCAGGAAGTGCTGGCCGCGCGAGATGTGCGAATGGATAATACAACCGTGGAACAATGGTTAGTTTAGTGGCAAGGAAAGGGTCCAGAAGACGCAACTTGGGAGGAGAAAGAATGGATGATGGGTCAATTCCCGAATTTTGGTCTTGAGGACAAGACTCATTTTCAAGGAGAGAGTGATGACACGAAGATCAATCCTGAGGGACCAAATGGGAAACCGCCAATTTTATATGTGTATTCTAGAAGGGGGCAAAATGGCAATATCAAAAGTGGCTAGTAAGTTTGTTAGGATTGGATTTGTATAAGTAGAGAAGCAAAGATAGTGTGAGGTATCGAGGAAAATAGTTTGTTATGATTTCTATCATGGCTCCTTGTGGAGAGAGGGATTGAATCCCTGGTTAGTTTCTTATTCAGTGATTTCAATTTCCATTAATAAAGCTTCTCTACTCACTTTTGATTTTATCTCTTAATTACTTGATTATTCGATTACAATCTCCATCAATTTCCACCTATTTTTCATCTTTTGAGATCAAAGATCGCGTAAATCCAAGAAAAAGATGAAGAGAGAGGTGTGATTTGACTTTTGAGGTCAAAGTTAATATAGATTTGCACAAAGTTAAACAAAACCAAGGTTTTTTTAACCACAGTATTAATTATAGTGTCCAATGTCATCAATTTTATGGTGAAAGTTCAAGATAGTATAGAGTCATAGTTGTTCGTCTTAAACAGATAAGAGTACTAATAACATATAACAAGATTTTATCATAAATTAATTATGTTCCCCCTCAGTACTTGACAATCTATCAATTACTATAATCCATGCTGATTTTTCAGGATAATTCCTGTATTCTGTAATGAGTATGAATTCATTCTGAACTCAGCTTATTATGTTATAATGCTGCTCATTGTTGCCATCATCACCTTATTTTGTACAGATTTTGTTCCCCCAAATTTTGGAAAAAAGATTGAAGTTCGTTTAATAGTTTGGACGGTTGGTGGAGGGCTGCTTTTTGTAATTTTAGTTGTTTTTATCTTGTGGAGAAAAGGCTACCTTATGGGGAAAAAAGCAGTAGATAGAGGTAAATCTTTCATTATCTTCTGATGGTTTTAATTAGAGGTAGCAATATCGACCCATTTATGTAAGAATGGGTTATCTTTTCAAATGGATGACGTTAAAAGCTTTAGCTAAAAGAGAAGCGGGTGAAAGGGGTAAAATGGTTCGAATGTCTCACAAACGCATATGTGATACCCAAGTCTCCTAAGTCGTCGTATTCAAAGATTTAAGCATTCATTGTAATAATCATCATTAACAGTTAAACACATTGACCAATTATAGACTTCTTATAAAAATAAACTAGAAAGTGCCTCATGCGAGCCAAACAATCCA
Source organism: Flaveria linearis (assembly GCA_024085815.1). Lineage (NCBI taxonomy): Eukaryota > Viridiplantae > Streptophyta > Magnoliopsida > Asterales > Asteraceae > Flaveria > Flaveria linearis. The sequence goes on along the minus strand of CM044008.1, from coordinate 8,504,510 downwards.
GCATTCCAGCCATTTTTTAACCTGTACTAAAAAATTCCCCGTCTCAATTTAACCCATTATCCGGCTCACCCATATTTCTATCTCTAGTTCTTTTTGCTAATGATGTCATATTGCAACAACTTATCATAAGACTATTTGTTTAACAGAGCTCAGAGGTCTAGATCTACAAACAGGGATATTCTCTTTAAGACAAATAAAAGCTGCAACTAAAAACTTTGATCCATCAAACAAGCTTGGAGAAGGTGGTTTTGGTGCTGTTTACAAGGTAGTATTATTGTGTTAAGTTGTCATTGATCAAAACACAAGTCAAATAACACAACGTTTTCTTATTTTGTGTTACTAATAAGCCATATGTTATGTAGGGTCAATTGTTGGATGGGACAATAATTGCTGTGAAACAACTATCATCGAAGTCAAAACAAGGAACCCGTGAATTTGTCAATGAAATTGGCATGATTTCAGCACTACAACACCCAAATCTTGTCAGACTTTATGGATTTTGTGTTGAAGGGAACCAATTGTCTTTGATTTATGAGTACATGGAAAATAATTGTGTATCTCGTGCTCTTTTCGGTAAGCTTAAAATATTAATTAGCAAAGATGCCAGGATGGGCAGTTTGGGGTAACGGGTCAAAACAAAATCGGGCAGAAACTCAAAACGGATTGTTGTTTAGTACATTTCAACAAGCTGGCATGACTTGCAAAAAAAAAAATTAGTTACAGGATTATTACAATATCTTTCCACCTATTTGGCTCTTCTTTTAGCTGGATCTTATATTTGACCCTTTTTAAGATAAAACACAATCCAAATCAATTATCAAAATTTATTTGGAAAAAGTAACATCTTGTTCACACTAATGTAGAGAATTCCAACGATTTTTATTAAATCCTACAGGGCGGGACAAATTGTTAAAAGCAAAGCTTACATGGCCCGTGAGGTTGAAGATATGCCTAGGGATAGCTCGAGGTTTGCTTTATCTTCATGAAGAATCACAACTGAAAATTGTGCATAGAGATATCAAGACTAGCAATGTTTTGCTTGATAAAAAACTCAATGCAAAAATATCCGACTTCGGTTTAGCAAAGCTTAATGATGATGGAAATACACACATCAGCACTCGTATTGCAGGAACAATGTATGTTCTCCAGTTACTCATATGTCAAAACTTGTTAAGGTCGAAACGGGTAAATTTTTATTTCCAGTCGGGTCAAGTTGAGTTTACCCATAACACTTCTTTGTCCATTATGATTGGAAAAAGCATATTATTAATTGAAAATCTTAATCTTTAAATAAAATGTTATTTAGGAGATTCTATGCATTAAAAGTAGAGTTTGAGGATGACCCGTTCTTCTTTTAGCTCATTTTTTTAAGTAAACCTGTTTAAGATAGAACACAACCCGAATCAACTCATTCATAAGTTACTTAATAGTTAATAATGGTGTTTCGTACTCAAATTTATTTTATTTTATCTAATTTTTTTGGTTCCAGAGGTTATATGGCTCCAGAGTATGCCATGCGTGGTTACCTGACTACTAAGGCAGATGTTTATAGTTTTGGAGTTGTGACGCTAGAAATTGTTAGCGGAAAAAGCAATACCAACTACAGGCCCACAGAAGACTTTGTTTACCTTCTTGATTGGGTGAGCAAAATTTTCACATTTTGGTTTCAAGTGACTGATCCGACTATTTCCACAATTTTTAAATGAATCGTTTTTTACATCATTATACCGTACAAATTCATCACATTGTCAAGAAAAAAGTTTCATTGCAGCAAACCAACATTCTTTGACCCAAAAAGTCAAACCGTAATATATATATGTTTGTTTGTTTGTTTGGCAGGCATATGTTTTACAAGAAAGAGGTTGCTTATTAGATCTGGTTGATCCAGACCTAGGGTCTGAATACTCATCAGAGGAAGCAATGACAATTCTAAATGTGGCCCTTTTATGCACGAATGCATCACCGACACTTAGACCAACCATGTCTCAAGCCGTGAACATGCTAGAGGGTCGAACCAATGTTCAAGATTTGCTATCGGACCCGGGCTTTTCAACTATGAATCCTAAGTTTAAGGCTTTAAGAAATCACTTTTGGCAGAACACTAGTGAAAGCCTCACCGCGAGTGATGACCCATGTACCGAGTCATTACTCTCTAACAGAGGCAACCAAACATGATTCAAAAAATGCAGGAAAAAAAACTAACAAGCTTGCAAATGTGTATTTAATCGTGTATACTGTCAATAAACACTCATAATGTAAGGTGCAACATGTGTAACTATTATCATAAGCATCAATACTTATTTTTTTGCCATTCTTTTTGTTAGGCCTGTAAACGAACCGAACGAACACAAACATCGGCATGATCGTGTTCGTGCATTAATTAAACTTTAACCAAACACGAACAATAACCATTAATCGAAATAATTTTTTTGTTCATGTCTGTTTATTAAGAAAATGAAAATGTTCGTGTTCGTTTATTTTCGTTAGCTAAAAAGCTAAACGAGCATTTCATGAAAGTAAATGAACACAAACGAACAAAAATAAACAAACATACTTGACAAACATAAATGAACACAAACAAATATTAATGAAAATAAATAAACAAGCGTAACACATCATAATTCATCAGAAAAACACATGTAAATTAATGGTTCAAGTACACATGGTTCATCCAAAATATGATTCTATTAAAAAAATCCATAATGTTTCATCAGAAATAATCCACAATGACTCATCCAAAAAATCATTATAAAATATGTACACTAAATACATAAAACGAATAAACGTAAGCAAACGAACGTAAATACACGAACATAAATGAACATAAATAAACAAACATAAATGAACAAATATGAACAAACATAAATGAGCGTTCACGAACGTAAATAAACGAACAAAACATGCCTTCATGTTTGTTTATTTAATTAAACGAACACATTTTTTTATTTGTATTCATTCATTTAGTTAAATAAACAAACATTAACGAACTTACCGCCGGACAGTTTACAAAGAGTTTATGAATGTTCGGTTTATTTATATGCCTATTTTTTGTGATCAAAAATTAAAAAGTAAAATGACATTTTTGACCATTCACATGTTAATGGCTTGATTCGTTGTAATTTTTCAAATTGTCAAACGGGCAACTTGACAAAATGTCGTGTAACTCGAAACTTAAAGTATATCTCTAATGCATAAATTCTTTTGAAAGTAGTTTAAGGTTTTAAGGCTGGGTTTATAAAATGGGTTTATAAAATGGGTACAACGTTATATAAAACATACAATTGTACTTTATACAATTATATTTTATGTAATTAATTTTACATAATATGAATTGGTAAGGATCCAATAATTTCAACATTGATTCCTTCAGATGTGTCAATTAGACAAATACGTTCATTCTTATTCTGACTATGATTGATATATATATATATATATATGTATGTATATATATATGTATATGTATATATATATATATGTGTATATATATGTATATGTATATATATATGTATATATATATGTATATGTATATATATATATATATATATATATATATATATATATATATATATATATATATATATATATATATATATCGTATTGGAAAAATAGTAGTTCGTGCAGTCAATCCCTCGAGCCCAAATAACTTAATTACTATTTCTTTGATTCCAGTTAATAAGAGAGATCTTGAGCTAAGAAATAAATCTTACAATATAAAACAAGATCTACTAAACAATTGTGATAATAGCGTTTATGAAATGTTAAAATAAAATTTTTAATACGATCTTACCTAATCTTACTTTGAAATAACCATTGAATTGTGGAAACTTGTTTGTTAAGTGCATAACATAGTCACAAGCTAAAGTGTTGATATTAAAGTGCTAGAAGTGGGATGCTTCTTTGTATTGAATATGGCATAGGATTGGGATCACTAATCATAAACAACTAAACTTTAAACTTAAGTGGACTTATTAATGATGTGTCCATCGGACCATTAACCATAAACTATGAGCATACATAGATTCTTCGAATCGGATATAACATAGAATGAGATCATGTTATATGTCGTGATAGATTATTATATAGCCCACAAACTATAAAATATAAAATAAGTTAACTTCTTTGCCTTTAATCTGTAATATGTTATAATACATTTAATTAGTATGATATTATCTTATATAAACTTTTAAAAGTTTAAGATGGCAAAATTGCTGTGTTTTATATTTATAAATTTAACTACCTTAATTGTTTTAAAAATACATGTTAATATATATTTGGATAGAAGTGTTCAAAATCGGATATTCGGATTTTCAATTATTCTAAAACTAAGTTACAATCCCGTGTAATACACGGTCTAAACAAAATTACTGTTACATGGTTAATGATATAAAAAGTTATGTTTTAAATATTATGTATTTCACGGATTGAATAAACTTATGTGTTACACATTTTAAAATTTAAAGTTAACATATTTGAAATTTTAATTATGGATAGTTATTAATTGATGAATAACTATTATAGCATTTATAATTAAGAGAGATAGAAGCGAGAAAACAAATTAGTAGATGATCTAGAATGGTGACAAGTGTCCGGATTTATTTTTATTTATTAATATAGAGATTTTAGATAATGTATTTTAATATTTAATTCGAATCCAATATTTCAAATATCTGAAATTTTAGATTCGGATTCAGATATCCGTTTTATTAAAACGAATATCCCAATTTTATGATAAAATATCCGGAAATTAAAAACACTATCCAAATCCAAAAAATACAGATATCATAAATTTTCAAATATTTCAGGGTCGGATTTTCATATAGTTCAGGTTCTGTTCCAGAATCAGATATTTTTACACCCCCTTAATTTTAGATCCATGTGAATTAGCTTTATTGGTGTTTGGTCCACCGTATAAGATTCACCAATAAGCACGAGTTTATTTGTGTGGCTTGAAATAATAGGCGATATCATGATAGTGAACCAACCTATCAACAAGTAAAGAATATAAAAATATCTAGGATGGGAGAATAAAATAGTGAACTAAATCACCTCGTATATTTATTGATGTATATACATGAAGTCGAATACCAATACGTTTTCCTTTTTACCTAGTTTGGGACTGATAATAATTAATCAAAATGTTTATAGTTTGAGTTCAAATCTTTTAAGTTGTATTTTATGTGTTATGAATATGTATAGATTAAATTTATTTTTTCCTATTATTTTATGCAAGTGTTTAATAAGATGTTTATAATTAATTTCTTTTAACAAAATTTCTTTTAACAATTCAACGTATAGCTTAATCATTCTTGTCATCTTGTGACATGCAGATCTTAAGTAATTTTTTGCCAATTCTAATTTGGAAAAACTTTGTTTTACGATAACACTTGCAAGAGTAGTTAACATAATTCTACATGCACTACAAGTGTTTGAAAAAACTTTTTTAATATATTTTAGTATGTTTATAAGTGTCACTTTCTAAATAATATCTCATAAAATTTTAGTTTTTGAAATAAATCTAAAGCATCAAAATCTACGCTATCATCGTGTTTTGAAAGATTCCAAGATAAATACATGTTTCTTCTATACTTTTATATTGAATGATTCTATTTTATTTTTTCATACTAAATAGAAAACTAAAAATAGTTTCAAAACTCTTTAAATTTATCAATTCAACTTTTGAGTGTACAACTAGGTCGATCTAATAGATATAAAAAGTAATTAGTTTTAAAATATACGATAGGGGTTTAGAGAGTTTCTTGATCGATATTTTCATCGATTCATATTACTACGAATAATGCCCATCTTATCTTATAGAATATATTTCTATATTCATATCTATAATAATTTATTTAGCGGCAAGCATAGCATTTTCAAAGGGGTTTAAACGTCAATTTTTTTTATGTTCTAATATATTAAAAACAATAACAAAAAAAGCATGTATCATTATAAAATAATATCATGGTGTGTTTATAACTGTAAAAGACAGTGATAGATAGACTTAATATAATCTAAAAAGATATAATAATAACAATACATTATGTTATCTTCAACACTATAAGTCTTGAAAAATAAATTGATTAAAGTATATCATTGTGTTCATCTAATTGTAAAACATAATGATAGATAAAAAATTTATATAATTGATAGAAACAATGGTAAAAGTAACACAAAATAATATAAAATGTAAAACACAATGATAAATACATATAACAAAAATAATGTAATATATATGACACAATAAACGGATAAAACACAATAGGATGAAGTATTTGACATAATGATCAAAATGTCATACTCTATAAAATAATAAAATGATATGTGTTAAACTCACAATCCTTCTTATGCTTTTTAAATTAAATATTGAACGAGTTTTTTGAACTACCCTATTTGTTACAAGAGCATCCACATTACGATTTTTTAAATTTAAATTATGACAAAGAAAGGGTGCATAAAATGTTCTATGATTAATATCTAATACTCATTTCACACTTTGATGCTTTTTTTAATACTTCATCCGTTATCATTACCTTATCCTATAATAATATTACATCGACTCTCATTTCTTAATTTCTTCAATATTCAATAATAATATCAGATGTTACTAATATCATCTATTGTTATAAATTTATAAGGTATATCATTTAACTCGTATTGGAGTTTACGTAATGTCTTAATATCATCAATAACTCAACATTTTTTTTGTGTGACTTGTATCACGCATGCAATCAAGTGTGGTTGAATTTCTTTTAGAAACTCTTTAACAACTTTAGTTTTAGCTTCATATGTTTTGCAATCTCTATATTTTTGTGATAGTTTATGAAAATAAAAAAAATAAAAAAATATTTTTGTGAGTGATATAAAGATAAAGAATTATACATAGAGAATGAGACGTACAAGGTTAAATAAAAAATAGAGATAACTTCAAATAAATCTGATATATTTAATTAAACTACAAAGATAAAGATAAACATGCTCTTAGGAGTAAAAATGTTGACTTTAAAAGTATATAATAATATAAAGAGTAAATTACGCTTTTAGTCCCTGTGGTTTGATGGTTATAACCCTTTTCATCCAATAGTTTAAAAACGCCCTATTTAGCCACTGTGGTTTGAAATTTGTCACAATCAACTACGGTCAACTAACGTCGTCTATTTTTCCTGTTAGTTTTTTATTAAATGACAAAAATACCCTTGGATTAAAAATATTATTATAAATATATGACCCATTCAAATAATTGTTTAAACATTTAGATAAATAAATAAATAACCCACCCCCACCCCCACCCCCACCACCACCACCACCACCACCACCACCACCACCCCCACCACCTCCAACCCCACAACCTGCCATTTCATCTTTCCTTTCCCACTACCACCAACAAACACCGACCACTACAGCCTCCCACCATCACCACCTGCAATTTTCAACTCAAGACCATCACAAGGATGAGAGAGGTTTGTATCTGGTTCAAGACCCTAAATCGATTTAGAGCAAAAATCTTAAAACTACCGCACAACCCTCATTCTTCATCTTCTGCTTTTCTTCCTGTCAAACAACTCTCACAAAAACAAAGAACACAAAAGAGACAGAGCAAAAATCCCATTTCCCCTAAAAATCAATTTACAAATCCCACTTGAATGATATTGAAATGCAGGGTGAGATTTTAAAGTTTTTATACTGAAAACAAGATTTTAGCATAGATTTTCATGTGGATATTCTTTAGTTACAGTTATCTCTTCGATCAACACGTTGAGATGTGTTTTTTCTTCACAGCAACGATGGCGTTTTTATTTCTCCCAAATGAGGCGGTGATGGTTATGGTAGTGTTATAGATAAATTACCTGGCTTAAAGAAGATAGAGAGGCCGAAATCAATAGCTTTAAGAGGGGAATTTTCCTTCTTATTGGCAAACAAAAAGTTCTCAGGCTTCAAGTCTCTATGAATGACTCCATGTTTATGGCAGAGCTGCACGACCTCCAGCATGGTCCTGGCAACAGCAGCGGCGGCCCGCTCGGTGTAATGGCCCCGGGCAACGATCCGGTCGAAGAGTTCCCCGCCCTCACACAACTCCATGACGAGATGCACGACATTGTCATCCTCACAGGCCTCTCTGAGCGAGACGATGCTGGAGTCCCGAGGCAGGTGCTTCATGATGGCCACTTCCCTGCGCACGTCCTCCACGTCGACAGGCGTCCGCAGCTTCCTCTTGGAGATGGACTTGCAGGCAAGCAGCTCCCTGGAGCTCCGATCTATGCACAGGTACGTCACTTCGAATTCACCGCGCCCTAGCTCCCTGTCCACCATGTACTTGTCTTCTATGTTGTCCTTGGAGACGTGCTCCTTCAGAACAGTCATCGGAGGCTTCTTCTCCTTCTCCTTCGCCTTCTCCTTCTCCTTCTCCTTCTCCGAGTAGTTGGATGATTTCACCCCTAATCCGATTGATTTCGGCCTCCAGCCCTACTTATTATCTTTGATTTGGGGCAAATCACAGCTTGGGGGTTGTGGTGGTTTTTGTGTGTTCAACAGAAGTTTGATTTTGATTAAGGGAGTTTGTGTATCTGGGTCGTCGGGGTTGGTCGATGCTGGTGGTCGTGTGCTTGGTTGCCGGAGTAGAGAGAGATTGGTTTGTAACTGTGTATAGAATTATAAATGTATTTTTTTATATATAGTAACTATTTCAATCCAGGGGTATTATTGTCTTTCTCTTTTAAAGTTAACAGCAAAGTTGGATGGAGTTAACGGTTTGGACTTAATTGTGACAAATTTCAAACCACAGTGGCTAAATAGGACGTTTTTAAACTAAATATAAGAGAAATTTATATTAAACTATCCACCGAATTATTCATCATTCATCATTCATCATTCATCATTCATCATTCATCATCATCATCATCATTCATATTTTTATACTACAATACAAGTAATCTACAAAAATTTCGGACCATATATTCTATCAGCACCAACAGAAAAAGGACCTACTTTATACATTATTTACTCACATTTATATCATTTATTTATAATTTATATATTATATTATTATCCTATATTATTATTATATTACCATATTATTATTATTATTATATCTATACATTACTTTCACTAACCGACGCAACATATACCTACTTTATGAAAACCTAACATTGCCACACAACTTCTATATTGTATAACAACAAAGGGAGCAGAGTAACGTGTATTGATTGATCTCTTCATCTTCCTCAATTAGCAACAATCAAACCCTAATTCACACCAAATCTCTCAATACATCGATTAAAACCCCCAAAATCACCATCATCATCGCATCATTCCGTTGGATTTGCCCCAATTTGATCGCGATCGGTTCAGATCGTACATAATCGGCGAGGTTTTTGAGAGATTTTGCAATACGCATGAGCTGGTTGGTGAATCTGGGCTGTAATTCGTCGAACTCGAATCACTTCATCACTTGTTTGCTGCTTTTCGTTGTGCATCACTCGCCTCAATTGACGACTAGTTCCAATTTTAAATTCGATTTCGATAAGCCCTTGGATTATAGAAGTTGCGTTGATCGGTTGTTGTTGTTGGTGTTTTTGGTGCGGTTGGTAAGATTTTTTGGTTTAACTTCGTCATCGGGATATGGATTCAGGTGGAGACAAGAGTAATTCCCAATTGAAACAAGGTAGATCGTAAAAACTAATAAACTTTTTTACTTTTTTTTAGGAATTGTGTTGTTCTGATTGTAATGTTTGGTTCTGATTGTGCCGATCTGTGTTTGAGATTGTAGTTATTTTTTTTTTAATTTTTAAGTTGTTATGAAGTTGATTATTAGGGTGATTTACGGATAATTTAGATTGAATTGAGGATTTGTGATGCTGATGTGAAGTGTGAACGATTAATGTGATAAAAGACTTAGTCCCCACACAAGACTTTTTTTAGTGTTGTGTAATTGATTGTCGGTGCCTTTTGCATAAATTCATGCATGTGGGGAAATAGTGTTTTTGTGGTATCTCACGTAAGATGATGACTAGTGTTCGTATATTTTAAATGATTACGTGTGTAGTTTGGGTTCTACATGCTGTGCCATTTGGGTTGTATGCCGCGTATTTGGATCTTTGTGTAGGAGTATTTATTGTTGGTTTGGTTGAATTTTACCATCACACATAATTGATTGCAACTATTGGGGTCGATTCTGAGAAAGTATATTATTGTTCCTGGTGATGTGGTCTGTAACACTCATTTATGTTATCAAAGAGAAAATGTTGTAGAAATAAAAAAATTGTAACTTCTACATGGATATATCATTTGTTTATACACACATATATGTATCCGTACAGTCAGGTTTTTTTAAATATATATCCTGAAAGTTGTGAAGAATTAGGCATAATTCTTTTGGCCACAAGTTAATTGGATCAGTTGGAAAACTACAAATCTATCGTGTTCGTCTAGTGACCCGACACTTGATAATATTGAGGAGTTTGTCAGTCTTTATAGCAATTCCACTGCTTGCAATCTAATTCTGGTTTCCTCTTGATATGTAGCAATCTGCTATTCGAATGTTGCATCAAGGCGTTCAGCCTCACCATCTGTTATTGTGATTGGTGGTGGCTTTGCTGGCATATCTGCTGCTCGCGCACTTCATGATGCTTCATTTCAGGTACTCTAAACTCTAAAAGAACATGTTGGCTTCAGTAGTTCTGATAATAATATATTTTGTAGTGACATGATTTTAAAAAAATAACCATTTATTTTCAATGATGTCATGCCTTTTCAGGTTACTGTACTCGAATCGCGTAATAGAATTGGTGGTCGAGTTCGTACTGATTACTCATTTGGTTTTCCTGTGGACTTAGGCGCATCATGGTGAGAATAGACTTAATACGCTCCATTAGTATAAACATACATAATACATTAATACCATCTTCTGGGTTATCTATTAATTTTACACTAATGTTAAAATTTGCAGGTTGCATGGGGTTTGTAAAGAAAATCCTTTGGCACCAGTTATTGGAAGACTTGGACTACCTTTATATCGGACTAGTGGTGACAACTCAGTGTTATATGACCATGATTTGGAGAGGTAATGAAGTTCATTCCTAAGCGGTTAAATCGGTGAAATATCGGATATCGGTCACTGGCCGATATTTGATATATCGGTTCTCGCGGGGATATATCGGTGAGATATCGGTAATTGCATAATATATACATATATATATATATATTATATGTTGAATATAAAACACTAAAACCCATATAATATTAATAATAAGATACTAAGATAGTCAAGTAAATAGTTAAAATACTCAAAAACTAAAAGTCAATAGTTAGTATTTAAACATGATGACATAATATCGGCCGATATATCGGTAATATCGGCCGATATATCGGTAATATCGGTCGATATATCGGTAATATCGGCTGATATATCGGTAATATCGGCGATATATCGGTAATATCGGCCGATATTATCGCCAACGATATAAGGACCGATATTTTGGACCGATATTTTCTTTCGAGACCGATAACCGATATATCGGTGATATATCACCGATATATCGGCCGCATTAACTGCTTATGTTCATTCTTTTTCATATTTAGTGTATGTTGATTGGTCAATTTAAAGTCTGATTGTATAATAGTAATAGGCAAGTGCAGAATGTATACTTTTTATTAAACTCAAATCTTTTATACAAGATGGGTAAGGTACGAGCTGTTTGGCAATTTCTGAATTATTAAGTGTTGAACCAATAAGAGGTCTGAACCATTAAGTGCTAAACCATTAAGAGCTAGTATATCGCTTAACTATTCAAATGCAAATATCTTACCAATTCAGATAAGAGGTCTTAACCATTCAGCATTAGACCTCTTAACCATTCAACATTAGTATAATGCTTAACCATTCAGAAGCAAATGTGTGAACCATTCAGACATTTGCTCACGAAACAAACAGTCTGAACCATTAATTGCTGAATCATTCAGACATATGAACCATTAATTGCTGAATCATTCAGACATCTGAACCATTAAGAAGCTGATTCAAATGCTGTCAAACAACCCCTTAATCCAAAATATCAGAATAATCATTGACAATGTTAGAAATAAGCTAATGTTTATTCTTCATGAGAATATCTTTTAGAAAACTGACACTGTCATAAGCACCATAGAAGCAAATTTATTTGCTTGTTACAACCTGGTTCCTTTTTGGTGCAACCTGGATAATCACTCCATCTTTGAACTGGAAGTACATTCCCTCTAGTACTTCTTGGTGCAACTTAACTAATTTTGATGTCGTGAAAGGCCTTAATAAACTATAAAGTTTTTAAAAATTGATGTTTGTTGATGTATTGGCTCAATTGTTTTTTATTGTTCTTTTTCAGTTATGCATTGTTTGATATGGATGGAAATCAAGTTCCTCAAGATTTAGTCTCACAGGTTGGAAAAACATTTGAGACCATATTGGAAGAGGCATGCTCTCTCTCTCTCTCTCTTTAAAAAAAAATAAAATAAATAATATTTATAATTATACTTCACTTTTATCTTTTCTTTATTTCATTCATCATTGTTTTCTTCATGCTTGCAGACTAATAAAGTGAGGGATGAAGTCACTGAAGACATGTCTATACGGCAAGCAATATCAATTGTGTTTGAAAGAAACCCAAAACTAAGGTATTTATTCTATTGGATAATCTTCAGAATTAAATGATAAATTCTCTTTTTTGTTGGATAACGTTATAAAGGCATGCACTGTTTTTTTTCCTTACAGGTTGGAGGGGCTTCCTTATAAGGTGTTGCAGTGGTACTTATGTAGAATGGAAGGCTGGTTTGCTGCAGATGCTGAAACCATATCTCTTAAATGCTGGGACAAGGCATGTTTTTTTCCTTATATTTATCATAAACACAACTCTATTATGTTAAAATCTGTGATCATTTGAGCTAAACATATATCGATATCCATTTTTAGATATATTTATCAATATTAGTTATTTATACATATCTTGTATGGTCTTTTAATTGAACAGGAAGAATTGCTTCCTGGTGGGCATGGGCTTATGGTACGAGGTTATCTTCCAGTTATAAATACACTTGCGAAAGGCCTCGACATCCGATTAGGTCACAGGTAAGATATAAGATTAGCAGGTTGGGTAATGGGTTAAACTGGGCTGGTTAGGTTTGCTCGGTAACAGTTTTTTTTGCTCACTAACAGTTTTTTTTTGCCTTTCTGTTACTTCAAAAACATTATTGTTAGAAGAAGATTTTAAATATTTAAATAAACAATATAAGAAGATTCTTTGCTGTAAAATTAGACATTGGGTGGCTTTGTGTCTGAACTTTTTATGTGTCTCATCTGAGATAGAACACAACCCAAGTTGACCTGTTTGTAAGTAAAAGGGATCGAATTTCCATTTTCCACCTATGTTTTAAGTTGAAAGCTTTTACATATTGTTTTGTAGCCTTAACTTACATATTCTTTTTCCTGCTTTTTGTGTTCACAAAGGGTTACAAAGATAAATAGACGTAAAAATGGCGTGAAGGTAACTATTGAAAATGGAACCACATTTTTTGCGGATGCAGCCGTGATTGCTGTTCCACTTGGTGTTTTAAAGTCGAATATAATTAAATTTGAACCAAGATTGCCCCAGTGGAAGGAAGAAGCCATTGCTGACCTTGGAGTGGGAATTGAGAACAAAATAATTTTGCATTTTGACCGAGTTTTTTGGCCAAATGTTGAATTTTTAGGAGTAGTTGCAGAGACTTCTTATGGATGTAGCTACTTTCTTAATCTTCACAAGGCGACAGGTCATCCTGTTCTAGTTTATATGCCTGCAGGACAGCTGGCGAAAGACATTGAGAAATTATCTGATGACGCTGCTGCTAATTTTGCTTTTATACATCTCAAAAAGATTCTTCCTGATGCTTCTGCCCCTGTAATCTCTCTTTCCTTTACACTATTATAAATAATAATTATATGGTAAAAGTCATCTCTTAAACAATTAGCTAGTGGTGGCATGATGGCCTGGTCCTAAGAGCGTACCTGGTGCTGCAAAGAGCTCCCGTGTTTTCGCAGGGTCCAGGGAGGGTCCGTCCCATTTAAGGGAAGATGTACGCGGTCTTTCCCCCACATTTTGTGGGGAGGCCGTTTCCACGGATCGTACCTGAGACCTTCGGTCCCTTAGGGCGTACCTGGTGCTGCATGATGGCCTGGTCCTGCAGACTGGAAAACGGTTTGGCATGAAATGGATCCTGCTTGAAACCAGTTTGGCTTGAAACGGGTCTTTCCAAATACATGTCTAACTGGAAGGCTGCTGCTTAAAATTTTTTGTTCATTTTTTTTCTCTTTTTAATAAATATATAGTTGCTTTGATTTGGTTAAAAGTTATTATTGCAATATAATCTAAATTTTTGCATGAGAACAAGGGCAAACATCAAAAACACATTACGGAGTTCTGCTGAATACACAAATAAGTCCTTGAACTTTGGTTTTACATGATTAGATCTCTGAAGTTACAAAAACTTAAGGAAAAAAAGTGACTTCAATTACAACAAATGTGTCCTTTGTTGTATGGTTATGTCCTTGAACTTATGATAACCCAACGATCAGGTTGATATTTATCAAGATTAATCAACAAAATTATGATTCTATGAGATTGATAAATTAAACATGAGTTCTATTGTGCCACTGAAATTTCAAAAACTGTGGTTTGACCTTGGTTGAGATTAGACGCAACTCTAAACACAGAAACTTAATGTGAAGTTTTTTTTTCTTTCCTGAATGCAGATTCAACATCTGGTTTCGCGTTGGGGCAGTGATGTAAATTCTCTCGGGTCTTATAGCTATGATGCAGTAGGAAAACCCCATGATCTGTATGAAAGGCTAAGGATCCCTGTTGACAACTTATTCTTTGCAGGGGAAGCAACAAGTACCGACCACCCTGGCTCAGTACATGGTGCCTACCACACTGGTCAGATGGCTGCAGAGGACTGCAGAATGCGGGTCCTTGAACGTTATGGTGAGCTTGACCTCTTCCACCCCGTCATGGGTGAGGACACCCCTGCTTCTGTCCCGCTGTTAATATCACGTATCTAAGTCATTACAAATATCTGGTGTGGTTTGTGATTATCATCACTATTCTAAAGGAGCTTTACTATTATGGACAGAAGTAATAAAGGTTTATGTGAGTTGTGAGTCTGTCTGTTTTATTTGATTGTCAGGTGGTATGAACTTTGAGAAATAGAACTTACTGTTATGCTTATATTATTATATGTCAGAATGTTTAATAATGAATTTGGTGGTGTATTTACTTTGTGGTATGTTGGTAACATGTATCGTGTTGAAAGGCATATCATTGCTTAGATTGTAAGCAACGATACGAAAATGTAAGCCACTCAAGGTGACATTATATACGGATTGGTTATCATGTATGAATATATGGATGTCTCCATTGCTACAATATATAGAGGCTCTAAAACACAAGAATAGTAAGGTATTCATAGAAAAGACACTGTTCCTTTAGTTGGAGTTTAGGAAACTCCTGTCGTACATCAACTTAGAGTAAGCTATTGAGTTTGTAAGGTATGCATCAAGACCCAATGTGTTTCATTCGGTCATCTTGGTGACACATAGTGTGCTGAAAGTTTCAAACCTAAAAGCTAGATCGCAGCATGGGGAATGTCATCGTCTCGTCGCAAGGCTCATTTTGAGAGAATACGTTTCGCTTTTTTT
Source organism: Flaveria linearis (assembly GCA_024085815.1). Classification (NCBI taxonomy): domain Eukaryota; kingdom Viridiplantae; phylum Streptophyta; class Magnoliopsida; order Asterales; family Asteraceae; genus Flaveria; species Flaveria linearis. The sequence goes on along the minus strand of CM044008.1, from coordinate 8,488,816 downwards.
GTCGAAAGCTTGACCAGCGAAGCGACCACATCACCCTAATCATGAGGAAATGCGCTATGCTATAATATCGCCCAACGAGCTTCTCTTCCTGGGGATTCGTCACTGGCTAGGGCCTTCGAATCAAAGCATGAGCATCTGCAACTAAGAGTAGCCAGGGAAGACTCTGCTTCCCTGACGGCTTTTTTCTTACAGAATATGCTCTTCTTGTTCGAGAATCAACTTTGCATGAACTTGTTCTAGATCTTTATAACTGCAAAATTTATACGGTTTTAAGTCTCACAAACTAAGAAATATGTGGATTTTAGAGTAGATAAGACTTGCGTTCGCCATTCAAGAAAAAGTAACTGGAGCACGTTCAATCATTAATAAAATCAAAGAATGTTTCATATATGACATGTGGGAGTGACCAAGAGAAAATTACAACCTTATGCAAAAAATCGTGGAAACCACTTATATTTAATTACATAATTTATATATTATTTATTTTATTTAAGTGCTTAAGAGTATTTAAGTAAATTATAACTGTATAATTTAGTTAATCATGAGTTATTTGATACAAATCCTTTCATTTGTAACGAAATAAAGATTAAGTAACATATAAAACTTATATGAGTTACATATTCGTAACTTCTAATTTATCTAACCCGTAATTTTTCTCATAAATTATGGCTTCTCATCTAAACCTTCCTTTTACTTAGTTTTAAGCACTCCAACCAGAAACCCTTCCGAAGAAAAAAAAATCAAACAAAAAACGAATTTTCATACCAGTTTTCTAGGTGTGGAGCCACGTCAGTCGTTCAAGAAGACTGTTCGCTTGAGGGCACTACTCCCCAAGGATGAGAGAAGGTTCTCGACGAACCGACACAAATGAAAATCCAAATTGGAGCCCAAAATGAATTCAAAGGGCAATAAACTACCTAACTATGTAATCATCCTAAAATCAACTAAATCCTTAATTTCTTTTATTGTTAAATTTGGTTTTTATTTAGAAGTTTGATAAAACTAATAATATTCTTTTAAAAAAAAAAATATCAATTTATCTGCAAAAGATTTGTAAATTGTTTTAATTTCAGTCCAAAATTTTATTAGTTGTGTAACATCTCATATTTCGCGATGTGTATTTTATAATAATAATAATAATAATAATAATAATAATGATGATAATAATAATAAAAATAATAATGATAAAAAAAGATAATAATAATAATAATAATAATGATAATAATGATAATATTAATAATAATAATAATAATAATAATAATGATAATAATACTAATAATAATAATAATAATAATAATAATAAAGTTCAGGGGCCATTTTGTCATTTTTGAAACTTCAAAAAGAAGTTTATAGCATAAAATATCAAAGATGAAACCGCAGGTGTAACACCGCGTATTTCAGTATATATATATATATACATATACATATATATATATACATATATATATTAATTTTATTTAGAAGGTGATAATTACAACAATTATAATAATAATAATAATAATAATAATCATATTACTAATAATTATAATAATAATAATAATAATAATAATAATAAAAATAATAATAATAATAATAATAATAATAATAACAATAAACTTCAGGGGTTAATTAGCAAATTTTAAAACTTAAAAACTAAGTTTTAAGCCAAAACCATCAAAACAGAAACCACAGGGACCATTTTGTAATTTTTTTAAATCCCAAACCATTCCCCCCCGTCGAACACCTTCGCCGCCGGCCAAACTCCGGCCAACTCTCCGGCGAAGTTCAAACACCCAAATCACGTGGTTTTGACCCAAATTAAAGGTCCCGACACTCTCACAACCAAGATTCGAACCCTATGTACCTTTAATCATCGAATAATTCGGATCCAAAGCATTCCACATCGAATCCACTTTATTCCCGACCGTTCAACGGTCGGTTAACCCACCAAACAACAATAATAGACAAATTAAAACTACCAACTCGATCATTTCTTCATTCCTAATCGAAATCAACTCTCAAATTCATCTGAAAACACCCGAAACCTTTCATTCGAACAACCTCCACTGTCGCGACCTGCAACTTGAATTAAAGCCCATCTCCGATCACTTTTAATCGAAATTGATAAGGGGTTATTGTTCCTTATCATCATACGAAGCTTCCCCAATGTTTAATTTGATTATGGTTGTGGTTTGATCATCAAATGATTACCCCACGAGTCGCGATTTGTTCATCAATGGGTTAAACATCAAACGATCACCATAAAGGTAATTGAAGACATCTACCTGCTCGGTTTTCCATGGGGAACAAAAGCCCCATGATCTTGTTCGTAAACAATCTCGATTTGAGGGTCAATTTGGGCAAGAACCGATCTAGGGCACGAACTGAATTTGGGGATTTGTTTGGTTTGGTTTAAATGAATTAAATCGTGGGTTATGTTCGCTGATCAGGCTTTGGCCTGCTGGTACCCGCGCCCCATTCTACACTCGAGGTCCCTGGTTCGAAACCCGGCCACCTCTGTTATTTTTAAACATTTTTTTAAGGTTTTAAAAGCCTTTAAAATTCCAAAAAAATTTCTAAAAATCATAAAAAATATTTTTAAATCATTAAAAATATTTAAACAACTAAATGATTTTTCTGGAATCTATTTTAACATTTTATCTATTTTTATTAAATGTTTTAAATAAATAAAACTACAAATAAAACAAAATTAATTAAACAAAAGTGAACTACTACTAATAATTTAATTTATTAAATTATTATTCGATACTATATTAATTTTAATTATTTCACATAATATTTATTATTGTTTAAATAATGATTAAATATATAAATTTTTATATTTAAATCATTTCAAACAACAATTTCATTTATTTTAATAATAATTAAACATATTAATTAATTATGTGATAATTAATTAATAAAATTAATTATTTATTTTTCCACATTTCCACAATAAATCAAACAGATACGTAAACTGATACGGTTATTCTAAATTTTAAACAAAATCATTTTCAATAAATTCACTTTAATTATTTCAAACATTTTTAACTAAATAAATTAGTTTATATTCAAAATCAAATGGAAACCCTAATTTATTCCCAAATTTTCAAATACTATTATTCTAATTCGAGACACCGTTCCTTAGGTTAATCATAAGGAAATCGTTGGTGTCTAATCTATCACGTCCAAATTCAAAACTCATCAATCAAGTGAGTATTCATATCCCCTTTTTATATCATTTCTTATTTGGGGGAAATCATGTGATACAATATATTCAATCATGATATTCTATTGTTATTTCATTCTAAATTCAATTCAAGACAGGTTATGTTATTACTTGCAATTATGTGAACATACTGTGATAAACTGGACGACAGTAAAACCCTAATTCAATCAATCAATCAATCCTGGTATCAATGGTAGATCTACTGGTTTGGGATAATCCACCCCACATGGCTTACGAGTGGTGATTATACAAACCCACCCCATATGAATAGTCGAGTGGTGATTGTGCCAGAGGCAAGAGTCAATCTATGGTGTATGTGTGGAGTCTATTATATGCAAGTGTCAAGTCAAGGGGTTTCTATTGTGTCGGTTATCTATATGCTTTACTATTGCAATATAAGTCTTAATGTTACCTGGTGAATTGAATTATTCTCAATCAATTAATCAATCTATATGTATACTCAAAACTATGATTACTCACCAGCTAATTTGTTAGCTGACTTTATTTTCTCACATGATTTCAGGTTAAGCAAGCTAGTGGACTTCTACTTGATCATATAAGACCTGGACTTAGTCAAAACAAAATACAATTACTATTTGTGACTTTAATTGTTGTATTTGTGTATGTTATACTTATATTATCTTGTAATCTGATCTTAATATTATTTTCACTATTAGACAATCATGAGTTATGAACAATCAATCATTCCCTCGTCCGCTCCGATGATTCCGCCGTCGGTCGGGGTGTGACAGCAGGGACCATTTGTGTAAATATTTTAAAAAACCAACAGCTTTCTCTCTCCCTCCTCGTTTTTCCGGCGAGAAATTCCGGCCACCGCCGGCGAGCTCCGGCGAGACCAAACGCACCAATTTCACGCGGTTTTAACTCAAATTAAAGGTCCCGACACCCTCTAGACCAAGATTCGAACACAAGGACCCACACAATTTGAAAAATGAGCTCGTTTACGCGTGCAACCACCGAACCCGCTCATCCCTTTCAAAATCAAATCGAATGGAGCGTGTTTGCATCAAATTACCCCCTATAAATAGAGGGCAAACGATCCTTTACATCCACACAAACTTTCTGTAACCTCAATTTAATCTAAACACACACATACACATCGATTCCAGTTTCTCTCGAGCCGCGGCTGTTCTTGAACTTGTTCTCTATCAAATCTACACCAAAACAGGTAATTCAAGGCATCAATGTGCTCGGTTTCACTTGGGGATTAAAAGCCCCAAGGTTAATTTCGTTTACACAACCGATTCGAGCCCAAATTTTGGACCTATTCAATCTAGGGTTTTATTTGAAATTGGGGATTAATGGAACTTGTGTTTTTAAGTATTAAAAACTATTTCATACCGCGGCTGAGGCCTTTGGTTCACTGGTTCTGTACATGCTTTCAAACCTTGAGGTCCCGGTTCGAACCCGGGCACCTACACTATTTTTTTTTAAAAGCCTTTTAAGCTTTTAAAATTTTCAGAAAATTTACTAAAAATCATAAAAATCATTTTTATAAACTTTTATTTAATTTAAATCAACAAATTACCTTCTGTAAATATTTTTAAAATTAAAATAATTATAGAAAATTTTAGAAAAATATAAAAATGGTTTTCTTTTGCAAACTTTAAATATTTTTAGACACCATATTAATTTCTGTAAAACTATTTAATAAAATATTTAAATATTTTAATAAATAGTTTAGATAAATATTATAATTAGTTTATTTTGATAAAAATAAACTTTAAAAGTTAAAATCACTACGTTAATATCATTACGTCAATTATGAAATCTTATTTACATTTTATGAATTTAATCATTTTATAAGAATTTAATTTCTCAAAAAAAGTATTATAAAATGGATTAATAAAGTTTTTCTTTATGGTATAAAAATATATATAATCTTGATAACTAATTTTATTTATAAAAACCCCAAACTCCACCTAAAACCCTAGTTCCCGTTAAAAATGTTAAGTTTAATATAATTAAACTTAAATCTCGTCAATATATATATTCTTAGGTATCTTGTGAAGGCTTACATTGGAACGTCGTCTATTATCATTATTAATCGTCATTCATATACTTAATTACCAAGTGAGTATTTCTATACCCAATTTATTATTTCACACACTTTTGGGTGAAACATGTTACCGTATAAACGTTACACTTGTAAACACGTTGAATCTTGTAAACTTATGGCAATTTACTTGCATGTTGTGATTAGTCGAATCATGTAGCTACCATGTAATGTCGAATATATGTACAATCATTAACTATTGCTAGCCTGGCGACGTCATAGATCTATGGGCCTGACAAGACTGCTTGGTTAATCCAAGTACACTTAGCTAATCGTATATACTTGTAAACGTTTGAGACTTGTAAAACTTTGTCAAGGTTTGATTGTGCATTCTGTCTTACATCCCTAGTTACCTTGTTCTCTAATTTACAACATGAATTGCCATCTTTATATAATTATGTATGCAAAACTATAGAATGCTCACCAACAATATGTTGACCTTTTATTTTTAACATGTTTCAGACAATAGCGTTATGTGGCTGTGAACAATCGTAACTCTCACGTCTCGACGTTTCCGCCGTCAAGGTTGGGGTGTGACAAGTTGTTTCAACTCGAATCTGAAACAAATGAAAATTTTAAACTAAAATTAAAACAACTTATAAAACTTTTTAAATGTAAGTTAATGTTCATCATCTTTTTGAAAAAATTATTTATTTTTGTTAAAACTTGGAAAGCAAAACTAAAATTATTTTTTTTTAAATGAAATTCAACACAATCACAAAGTTACACCGACCAAACTCATCGGCGATAATGTTTCCGACGGTGACGATGCTAACCACCGGTGCAACCGCTGTTCACCGGAGCTTACCATCGACGACACTATGCTTCTCTTCACGACTCGATGCCAACCAATTACGCGATCAACTTGAACAGATTCAATTTGAAGCATTAAACACCAGAGCCAAAGGTATAATCATCATTTCCAAATCTATTACAATTTCAGCTACAATTCTCCCAATCAGTTCCATTGATTTGAATCAAGTTCTTCACTCTAGAGTTTCCAATTGAATCCTACTTCTACAGCTATACAATCACCTATTGCCAAGAGACATACACTGCGATATACACTTACATACTTACATATGTGAATGAATCTAGCCAATGAGTGCGAATCCGATACACACAACAGAAAACCTAATTCACTAAAGCTGTTGATTATTTATTTATTTTGTTATAATAGTTATGAGTCGTGATGATGCTTGTTGAATGCTACTATTGGCAGCATTAATAGCTCTGGTATTGATTAATGTAAGTGATGAATTTGGTTATGTCAGCTAATAAAGCTAGACAGAGGTTATTGCGGTTGTCTGAAGCAGCAGAGAAGCTTAAGAGACAGGCAGCTGTTAATGTTCAAGCTGGGAAAGATGATGATGCTAGAGATCTGCTATTTCAGAAGAAGAAGGTTATGCAAGCTTTAGATAATACAAAGACTCGGATCGAGTTGCTTGATGAGCTGTCTGCAAAGCTTACTGAGGTTTGTTTATCTGTTAAGCTTCTAATATCAGTATATCACCAATGTTATGTAGTAATAAGTGTCCGTTGTAGCACCAACTGTCCTGTTGTTAAGCTTCTAATATCAGTATATCACCAATGTTATGTAGTAATAAGTGTCCGTTGTAGCACCAACTGTCCTGTTGGTTAGCAGGGTATTGATGGTCTCGTGAGTTTTTGGGTAATGGTTTCTCATGGTTAGAAAAAGAAGAAGATTATGCAAGCTTTTACAATTTTCATTTTGAATATTCACTTGATATTGCATTTGGTTGTAGGCAATATCTCTTAGAGAAAGGCAACTTGTTAAGACAGTTTCTTCAGATCTTGAAATTGAAAAAGAAGATGCTGAATCTCCTGTTCGTGTTATGTCTCCATCTTCTGATAGTTTGGGAATGAATGAAAATTTGGAAAAAGATTTTCTGGATACTTATGATGATCAAGAACCAGAAGAAAGAAAGAATGAATTGCCCACAGAACACGAAATAGACAATGTTGAAGGATTTTTGCAAGGTCCCCACGACATAGCAAACAACGATGATCTAATCAGTAGCTTGAACGGATTGACTTCTTTTGCTGACTTTTTAGACCGTGTTGATGAACATTTAAACAAAGTTGAAGATGAAGTCACCACGGTTGTGAAATGCACGAACTTGATTTTGGAAAGCGAAGAAAGGACGACAAATCTGAAGGTGCAACAACTTATGGAAGTTCTTGATGCTGTCAAGCAAATTAGAAGAAGGTATTGTAACAATATGTTTTTTTTTTTATAATTTGGGTTTTATTTTGTTGCTAATGGGTCAAATGGGTAAAATATGAAATATTATCTATAAAAGAGATGTGTTGAATGAACAAAAGTCACTTAAAATGTATAAATACATATATTATCCTAAATTGGTTTGTTCACTGAAATTAGATTCTTATAATACAAGATTTTGGGATTTTTTTTTCATATAAGAATAAATCAGATTTTGGGAAGTTTTTTCATAAAAGACTAAAGTACTTTTCATTTTTCGTTTGTGTAGTTTTAGTCACTGTACTCTTTTTGGTAATTATATGAGCAATAAAAGATGAGTCCGTGTCCCATTTCAGTCATTTTGTATGCAAAAGCCGGCTGTAAAAATGATTATTTTATATATGAAAATATTAAATTTTATATAAAATGGTAAGTTTACCAATTACAAAATGACCCAGACTGCACACAAAACCATCTTTTTGTGGCTCGGATGCAAAGAGAATATAATGACTAAAACTGGACGAAGGAAAAGTATGTTGATATATTATGTAAGAAACCATGTCTTATTGTAATCGTAAGAATACATTAGTATTTGATAGCACTAAAAGATCAAACAAAAACTCACACATTAAACTATAAAAGTTATCCCTTTTGACCCGTTATCCAATGGGCTAACCTCAGAAGTTAGAACCCACCAGTTTCACTAAATCTATTCATGATGATGCTTCTGTTGAATATCTGACTTATGTATGCTTGCAGAATTGCTGTCATTATGCAGACAGAAGCAGAGATGAAATAAAGGTGTGATGGTTTTAGCATATGTATTATAAGCCAAATTTGATTAGTTTTTAATATTATAAGTTTATAACTAATCAAGCTTGGTATCTTTGTTCAAACTGGTCTATGGGTGTAGCCTTGAAGAAATCTATAGGGTTTGAATGCGACCTGAAATCGTCAAAAGATTATTTTGGAACAGAGGAAGAGCAAGCCTTTTTGTATGTATTAGTTGGCTTTATCTCTTTGTGTCATGTGTCCCGGCTTTCAGCAATGGTGGTCATCAATTCGGTTTTCAGGTTATTCAAGTTTTTTGAATTGATACTCTGACGTGTCGGTCTGCATCAAAGCTTGTAAATTAGTAATTCGATTTGGAAACGAAGTCTTGGTACAAAAACCGACTTGAAATATTAAAAGCTGAATTCAAACTTGGTTGGTTTGAATTTTGAGTTTTTTCTCGATCATTAAGAGGCGCAGTTTGGATGTGTGTCACATAATAAATCTTGTAATCGAAAATGACGAAAGAGTTGGTGTTTAAAGGATTGAGTTTTAATCTAATGATATGAGGGTGATGATTTTGGCTTAAGATTTTAAGTTTTTATGTTGAAATCTGAGTTAATGGGTTTTTCACACAGTGTTAGGTTCCGTCTTTGTTGGTGTTTCAAGATAAGTCAGGTTTGGAATGTCCAGTTCCGTCTTTGTTGGTGTTTCAAGATAAGTCAGGTTTGGAATGTCAAAATCAACTTGGACGGTTGACATCCCGTCTCAAAAAGACTCGTTAGAATATTAAACATTATAATATTAAAGATAGTTCTATCGGTTACAAAAAGGTTTGAGGTGAGTTGGCTTTTAAATGATTCCACAAATACACAATAGCGTAGTCAATGGGGATGGGGCGCTGCATGGAAGAATGGGTGGGACCAGCCATAAATTTGGTCAATTGAAAAGAAAATAGCACAATGCAAGTTGATTGTTGCAAATATATAACAACTTAGCTACATCTAAGTTTGATGGTTTTATATTTTGATTACAAATGCTTACTTTATTTTACATAATATTAATTTTTTTCGATCATGTCAAATAACTTTAGCAATAAAATACGTTATTTTTATATTATAGTAATTAATAAATAATATATATATATATGTATATGTGAAAAACAAAAAAATTGAATATTATATGTTTTTGTTATTATTTTGATCACAAGATTTTAAAAATATTCTTATTTTGTGCCATAAAAATTTATTTCAACTTCCTTTCTTTGTTTAATTTAATTTTTCAGTTTTTTAACATTATGTTTATTGTTAGATATGTGTTTTTATTTGGGTTTTTTGACGTCTGCTTTCGGGTTTATAATAAAGTGATTGTCACATTTACGACAAAATACAACTCTTATGACGGGGTACATCTTCGGGTTTTACGAAAAAGTAACACTCACTTTTATTATGGTTTAAGATTTTATAGTGCAGTGACTGCCGTTGCAATATGAACTTTATTTGTGTTATGATATTCAAGATCGTATTGTTGGTGATGACCCAGGCTCAAGGTTGCGCCCAACCTGAATTTTTGAGTTTTTTTCATTCTTTTGGGATTTTTTAAGTGTATAAGGGATGTTATGACGTGGGTTTGCAGTCGGATTTCTTGATGTCCTAGGTTTTATGTTCAAATGGCCGCCTTTTCGACGTTTTTTGGTGTTTGTGTTTTAATATTTTGGACGGTGACAGAATTTCTGACGCTAACACGCAAAGAGAAAAAACTAGTTAACCAAAACAAAGCAAACACTTTATTTCTTTTGAGCTTTAATTGATTCACACTCACTAGTCAAAGCAACTATCTTTAACACGAAAGCACACAAAAGTTCATTCTCAAAATGTACACTTTCTAAAACAAACAAACAAACAAAAAAACATACCCAGTATATCCTGCTGAAGAACAGGGTCTGGGAGGGGTATGTGGTGGCAAGTCTTTCCTCTATCCTGAGAGATAGAGAGACCGCTTCCGAAGAGACCCCCGACTCGTTAACAAAAACGGTAACCATAACAATCATAATAATCATAATACATATCATTCAACACATAGGTAAATATCGCATCACATGCAGAGTTAGATAGTGCGCGCATCATAAAAAGCGACATGTAACACCCAAAAAGGGGAGATGACGAAAAAAAACTACACCTGACGCGGGAGGTCCCGCCACATGTAACCGTAACCCGTCCCACCCACAAATCCCACTAAAAGTCCTTAATTTTATTCTACGCCTCCACTCACTCCTATCCTCGATCATGTGCTCAGAGAGGTGCAAGTCGATCATATCTCGCCTAATAATCTCATCCCAAGTCAACCTAGGTCTACCTCTACTCGTCCTACCCTCTACGCTGATGTTCTCTACTGCTCTAACAGGTGCTGCCATCGTTCTCCTATTCACGTGCCCAAACCATCTTAGTCTTCCCTCTCGTATTTTATCTGTGATACATGCCACCTCTAGCCTCTGGCGAAAGACGTCGTTTCTGATCCTATCTAATCTTGTGTGTCCACACATCCACCTCAGCATTCGCATTTTTGCGACCTCTATTTGTCTTTCTTGCGATTTCTTTATAGCCCAACAGTCTGTGTCGTATAGCATAGCTGGGCGTACTGCCATTCTGTATAGTTTTCCCTTTAGTTTTGGTGGGAACCTCTTATCACACAGAATCCCTGATGCTGCTCTCCACTTGCACCATTCTGATTGCACACGGTGGGCTACATCGCTGGTATCTCTCCGTCTTCCTGTGTATACTCTTGTCATTGACCCATAGCCAGTGTATTGGGAACCTACATCCAACGGGGGACGAATGCCCTGTATATGCTTATTCTGTATCTCTAGAAGCTACGTTAGGAATTAAACAATAGTATGCAAACTCTCATTAGAGCGACTTATCGTTGAGGTATTCTATATACTGCTCTCACTTGGGACTAATCTTGTTATGTTGTATTTAACACACAAACATATGTAATTTGGCTGGTATGCCGTCGCTCACAATGGATGTACTTTTGAAGAACTGTGTCTCCGACAGGTGCTCGTACACACGTTTTTGCCCCGTCATACATATCCTGTATTATTTGATATACCTCTCTGGTACCCTTCTAAGTCGTAGACTTTCCCAGATGAGTTTCCGCGGCACACTGTCATAGGCTTTTTCTAGGTTCCATATTATGTCTCATTTATGTTTTCTGTATATTTTCCTTATCCTCCTTATGACGTGTATAGCTCTGTTGTAGAGCGTCCTGGCATACAATCTAAATTGGTTTACCGCTACTGAGTATTCCGTCTAATTCTCGTGTCGACAATCTTTCCCATAGTTTCATCGTGTGACTTAACTTTATTCCCCTGTAATTTGCAACATTGGACATCTCCTTTTTTCTTATATATGGGGACTATGACACTGCTTCTCCACTGCTCTGGCATCTTTCCTGTCTTAAAGATAGTGTTGAATAAGTCCGTTAGCCATTGTAAGCCCTCATCTCCAAGGCATTTCCACACTTCAATTGGAATGTTGTCTGGCCCCACCGCCTTAGCCCTTCCCATTTTCCTCAAAGCTCTCCTAACTTCATCGACTGTGATGCTTCTACAATAACACTTGTTTTGTTGCATCGTTTGAGTTGTTTCATCGATCTCCGTTTCTTGATTACTGTTCGTTATGTTGAAAAGGTTATGAAGTAAGTTTTCCATCTCCCCTTGATGTCTTTCTCCCTCACCAAGACCTTACCATCCGCGGCCTTTATAAACTTCACCGTTGTCAAGTCCTGTCTTCTATGTTCCCTTGCCTTGGCAATCATAAACATGTCATGTTCACCCTCTTTCGTCTCTAGTCGCTTATACGTCCTCTCGTATGCTGTGTTCTTTGCCTCTGACACAGACTTTTTCGCCTCTCGTTTAGCCTCTTTGTATTTATCTTTTAGCTCTGCTCGTTCTTCCTCATTATTACAGCGTAAAAGCTCTCTAAAACTTTGTTGTTTAATTCTTATCTTCTCCTGTACATTTTCGTTCCACCACCAGGATTTCTTATGACCGAGTGTCCTATTTGTTGTGGTCCCAAGCGTTTCTTTAGCTGCTTGAATGACTGTAGTTGCCATAGCCTCCCACTTTTGGTTGGCGTCTTCCTGTGGCCCGCTCAGGTTCATTGGTATGATTTCCTCTCTAAAGATGGTAATCTTTTCGTCTTTGAGTTGTCCCCATCTGATCGTAGGTCTACTTCTCTTAGTTGGTTGGACAATTGCTTTCTTCATTCGTAGATCTGCCACCAACATGTGATGTTGAGTGAGTACTGTCTGTCCCGGTATTGTCTTGCAGTCCTTCCACGAGCTACGATCTTCTCTCCTCATCAACAAATAATCTATCTGTGTGTGTCTCCCGCCGCTGCTAAACGTAATTAGATGCGACTCTGTTTTCTTGAAAAACGAATTTATGATGCTAAGTTCATGCGCAAATGCAAAGTCAAGAAGTTCCCTACCAACGTCATTCCTCAGACTGTATCCAAAGCCTCCATGCACCAACAGGAAATGATCGTTGTCCTTACCGATATGCCCATTAAAATCTCCTCCTATGCATATTTTTTCTTGTCGCGGTATGTCTCTCAAAACGTGGTCTAAACTCTCCCAGAACTTTTTTCTTTCCTTTTCCCCTAATCCAACTTGTGGTGCATACGCACTAACTACAGCCACTACTTCGTCCCCTATTATTATCCTTAACAACATAAGTCTATCGTCGTATCTTCTAACCTCCACTACATTATCCTGAAGTTTTTGGCAACTAGAAAACCTACTCCATTTTTTGTTCCATCTGACCCTGAATACCATAGTTTATACCCATTACACTCCTTTGCCCTCCCACCCCGCCATCTAGTCTCCTGGAGGCACCTATCTGAACCCTACGTCTCCTTAACGCATCTATTAACTCTAATAACTTACCAGTAAGTGTTCCTACATTCCACGATACCAGTCGTAATCTATAACCCTTTTTCCCTGTAGTTGCATCCCTCGTCACCGAACATGATCTAGGGGCAGCATAATGTTTCCTGTTACCTATTATACCTCACTCACTCAGCGTGACAAGAAACACCTTAAAAAGAGGTTGCCACACTAATAAAGTATAAACAAAAATAGTCACTCATGCAAGATCAACAAAACACAGGTAACACACAATCAAAACCAGCAGCAGAGATATATCAAGTCACAAGACACTGTAACAGGCACAAGAATAGGGGATGACTCTCCCTATTTAAACCAGAATGCTGGTACTCCTAACCCAGCCAAACAATCTAAACGAAAGAAATATAATATATATTTTAGAGCAGACTACAAAGTTATTCTAGAACTAAACAGGAAATATAGAAGGATAGAAAGATCTGACAGTGGGGTTTCCCAAGTTAGGGTTCGCCGAGCGATTGAAGTCCGTAACCTTCGAGGGTTACAAGGCTCACAGGAACCTAGATGAACAACAACTCGTAACAGGTGACGGCAGGTGACGGCGGTGAGTGACTGTGGGTGTGTTGGGCGGGCTGTCGGGTAACAGGTGTCGGCAGGTGACGACGGTGAGGTGGAAGGTGGAGTCGCAGGTGGCTACTGGTCCGGTGGTGCGGTGATAAGGTGGTGCGGTGGTGAGGTGGGTCCGATTGGGAAGGTGACGGTGGCGTAGAGCTTCCGATTGGGTCCGATTGGTGGGTCCGATTGGGGGGGTGGTACGGTGATTGGGGAGGTGGTGCGGTGATGAGGTGGTCCGATTTGGGAGGTGGTGGCTGTGGGGAAGGTGACGGTGACGGCGGAGAAGGCGCCGGTGCGACGGTGGTGCGGTGATGAGGTGGGACCGAGGTGGTGGCTGTGGGGAAGGTGGGGTGGAGACGGTTGGGTGGTGGGGGGGAGGGAGTAGGGGTAGGTGACGGCGGAGAAGGCGCCGATGAGGTGCCGGTGTTGGAAAGCGCCGGTGAGGTGCCGACTATTGTTCAAACGGTAACTTTGCAGAGAGAAGTCTAGAGAGAGAGAGTGCAGAGAGAGGTTCAAAAATTTTTATGACAAGTCACTCATAATAACCATCCCAAAAACTTTACAATTTTTTTCATGAATTTACCAGAGATTTATCACGATATCAAGATTATGTTAATAACATTAACAACAAACACCAAATATAATTAAATTTATAAAGTCTTCTATTGAAAACATACTTATCTTTGATCATAAAAAATAAACATCAAACCGATTTTCTCTTTTACAACTCGTATAACTTCTCTACATACAACATTTAAGCATTTTGCCCCTCAAGTTGATATCGTAACTTCCAGTACTATAATAATATCTTCTCAATTCACAATAACAATGATCACTTATGTTAAAAAGTTAAACTTTAATTGATTCATAATTTGAATTTAAACAAAATAATTAAACACAACTTTAACAAATTTCATCCTTCTTTAGAAAAAACCAAATATTCCCATGAAGTTATGATCCAAAGTAAAAGAAAAAAAAATCAAATTCTATTGTCAAAAACGGTTTGAAGTTCTTGCATGTCACATCTTTAATTCAAAATTGAATTCTCATCCTGTAAATATCACAATTATATTTATTTTTTCCAATTCATTTTCAATTATAAATTAATAATAATTTTTTTTTGGCATTTAGCCAGTTCATTTCTGAATCAAGAGAGAGTATGCAAAAATTCCAGGTAAATAAATATCTGATTATCCCCAAATCGAGTTCTTTCTGGGTCATTCTGTCGTCAGCAATCTTCATCTTTTTACTGAAATTAATCAAATTTATAACTCATATACGCAAAATCGATCCACCGCCTCACCCCATCCCTCTTTCACCATCAAGATTTCAATCAATTTTAGGGTTCAATTCAATTAAACAAGGGTTTGCTGTTCGATTGAGGGTTCTGTTGACGATGAACACACATCGATTCATGTGGGTAATTGTTCTTTCTACTTTTTTTAAGTTGATTTCTTGATTTAGTATCAGTTGGGTTTGTGGGTCATGTTTTTTAAGGTTTAGAATGGGTGTGAAGTCTTGTCGATTTTGTTTGTTTATGAGTGTAAAAATGGAAAGAACACAAGGTTGGTGTAAAGATCGTATTTTCTTAATTTGTGAAAATTATTAATCAAAAACACTAAATTTTGATTGAATTATACCCCTAACTTGTACTTGTTCTTGTTGTTATATTGATTTGGTATATTGACTTGATTTTTTTCATCTAATCAGCAGTTTTCAGGGGTTTATATGAAGAATTGGTCATCATGAAGTGTTGATGGTGGTCTTATAGGGTGCATTGATGTTCAATATTTAAGAGATTTGTAGACTAGTATACTTAAAGTTTGGTCCTTTTTTATTTTCTTTTAAGTTAAGGTAGACTTGAGTTAGATTTACTAAGTTAAAGACAATGGGTGATAAGAAGGTCACAGATTCAGTATGGTCTAGAGAGCAGGATATTGCATTTGAAAATGCACTTGTTACTTATTCTAACGAAGATGATGATGATCGATGGGAGAAAATAGCTGCTGAGGTTCCTGGGAATAAATCGGTTGAAGAAATTAAGAATCATTATGAGTTGTTACTTGAAGATTTGGAACGGATAGAGTCCGGTGTTGTTCCTCTGCCTGCGTATAGTTCTTCGTTGGATGACTCCGAAGGCCATGGTGGCGAAGGTGGGACCAGTAAGAAAGGTGGAAATGCTGGTCAAAATGTCGGGGAGTCGAATCATGGAGGTAAGGGGTCAAAGTCAGAGCAAGAACGTCGCAAAGGCATTGCTTGGACTGAGGAGGAACACAGGTTATATATATTTTGTTTATCAATTTATTTATGTTTGAGTTTCTTGAATTCGGCGATGTTAATTTAGTTCTTTACATTCTTGTCCAAGTTTGTCGTTTCGTCTAGTGATAGGTATCATGTATTTTTATCTGTTTTGTGAGTTTGATGATCTTAGAGGCTTCAAGTTGTTATCTCATGGACCATTAAACATTAGCTTCTCATTAGTATAAATTTATTTTTGGTAGGATTACTAGTCTTAGTTACACTTGCGAAAAGATTTCAGTTTAATCGTTGAGCAGGTATGTAAATTTCAACCTATAACCAATTAACTATGCTATACAGCATATCTAACGCTTTGTTTTTATCTGGCTCGTAGAAGTAAACCAAGATAAGTTGTGTGTCTTATGAATTTTGTTTCTTTCTAATTGGAAATATGTTCACATTAGTTGTCTTTGAATCGTCTAATCATGAAGTTTAGGTATTGATGTCTTAATAGCTAAACAATAAATGTTTCTACAGCCCTTAAGTTGGATATATTTATAGTCTTAAAACTTTTGCCGGTATACTTGTGGGTTTGTGGGTATAATGTAGGGTAGCAATTTGATCATTCAAAGATTACAGGTACTTTTGTACAATTGTACCTCCACCTGTTGTAGATGCGTTGAGTTGAGTTGATGTACCTTTGTCTCGGACTAGACTAAACCAGTAATCTTATAAGTGATGAACACAATAAGGGAGCTTAATAGTGCTAGTCTCTAGTTGAAGATATTGTTGTGCTTTTGTTATCTTAAATGAAAGATTGAGCATTTTGGGATTTCTTGTTATCATTGTTGCACCTCATTTATACCCTGTGGCAACTAGCAACCACCATAGTTAGCATCAAACTTACCAAGACTACTTTACGGTGTGTGATGGTGTGAGTTTTCTTCTAAAAGCTGAAAATCTACAAGAGTTCAATAATAACATTGGTAAAAAAAATCAGCCGATGTGTGGGTTAGGTTGACCCAAAAGATTTTTTGGCCTGAAAATTGAGTTTTTAATAAACAGTTCCCTTTTTAGCTAATACCTTTAGGAGGTTTTCTGCGTTCAAAATGCGCTTTGGGCGACTTTGACCTGTTCCTTTTTAGCTATATTCTGAAATTTCACGATATGCCCCCTTAGAGATGGAATCATAACCCGAATTTCCACCTCAAGTGATTGCAATAGATATACTCTTGTTAAATACTTGCTATACTGTACACTTATAGTTCTAGGTATTGAAATCCTGATGTTAACATATAGACATATAGTTCATATCGCAAATCATCTATTCCATTATTAATTTAGGCAATTTGAAATATATGACAAATTTTGCAGATTATTTCTTCTTGGTTTGGAGAAATATGGAAAAGGCGACTGGCGAAGTATATCCAGAAACTTTGTGGTGACCCGCACGCCAACTCAAGTTGCAAGCCATGCACAAAAATATTTCATTCGTTTAAACTCCATGAACAAAGATAGGCGGCGGTCAAGCATCCATGACATCACCAGTGTCAACAATGCTGAGGTGGCTGTCCCCCAACCGCCAACAAACGATTCTCCTTCTGGTAAGTCAAGCAAACCACCCACGACAGTAAACATGTATGGTGGAACTGCAATCGGCCAGCCAGTAGTTGGAACACCTGTTAATCTTGCACCACCACCACATATGGCGGCATATGGTGTAGGAACCCCTGTAGTCCCTGGTGCACCATCGAACGTGGACCCCAGGGCATCTCGTCTTAGGTAATTGAGGTGGGAAATTGTACAAACGGTAGCTAGGATTCTGTTTTGTGGTTAATCTTTAGTAGAAATATTTTTGTTGAAGTTTTTTTGAGATTAGTTTTATCAGATATATTTGATTATATTCTAATAAGACATGGTGAATGTTTGGGTTACAATTATGTTAACCATGATTCTCAATCAGAGGGTCATGTGTTCAATGATATGTTTTGGCATGGCAAATTTGACTTAACATGATGCTTAATATTTAATGTTTGCTTAGTATATTTTCATGGACGGTTTAACGATCTAAAACTTAGAACTGATCGTTTACCTTTTCTAATTTTGACGTTTTAATGGTTTGAAACTTAGAACTGGTCGTTTATCTTTTCCTATCTGTTTATTTTTCATTTTAATTTTGAAGTATGTGTATATCTATACCCTTTTCAATTTGTTTGTTTTTATTTTATTTTTGAAGTTTGTGTGTATATGTATGCATGTGTATATATTCTATGAATCATTTATACCATTTTAAAAAAGTTAACATAAGCTGACGATCTTGTTAACAAATAAAGATTTAGTTCAAACCAACAAACCATAAAAACCAAACCGCTAGCTATAGATCTACTAAAATCCGAACTGTTAAATTGCAGATTTGCTAAAACTAGTTAGCCTAGCTGACCCGGATTGCTGACCCTCCGGGTCTAGAATTTTCATTAAAACCTAGATCATACTAGATCAAACCGCAATTACCCTAAAAACTAAAAAGATATCCCAAGAACCCAAAACAAGAGAATTTGCATGTGAAACATTTGATATATGTTAATGTAAATAGATTAGTTTAGTTAGTCCAGTTAATAGCTTAGTTAGTCCAGTTATGTTAGCCCGTTATATTGGCCTATGGGTCTTGATGGGCCTTAGATTAGGGTTTACCACCTCTATATATTGAGGTGTTTCCTCTTTGTAAATTTGTCAAGTAATAATAATCAGTATCAGTTTCATTACATGGTATCAGAGCCACAAGGCTCTCGGTACGAATCCTAGCCCCGTTACCTGTCCTGTTTCTGATTTCCGGTCAAGAAGAGGCTGCCTTCACCAAATTTTTTCGAGCAACAATTACAACTCACCATTGCCACCATCAGCCTCGCCACCCCCCGATCTGAAAACTCTGAGAAACCGCCGCCGTCCTGCAGCCTCACGCGCCCTCACGCGCCACCGATTAACTGCCACTGTTTCTCACGCGCCGGCGAGTGGCGGCGCGTGGATCCACCTCCGGCGACCCTGTTCACACCAGCACGCTCGCGACTCAGTTTCCTGTTGATCTGTAAGGTCAATTTTCTGCTCCGACACCTTTCTCGTTTCTGCTCCAGGTATCCACTCGTTTTTCAGATCTGTTCGGATTTAGTCAATGGCTGAAGAATCTGTGAAAGAAATCAAAACCGAGTCCACTCCTTCAAGTCAGATTGCTCCAGGTATTATCAATTACAACTCGGTTTTACGTATTCCTGTGAAACTTGACTCCAAAAATTGGAGTTCATGGATTCTCTTTGTCGAGAAAGGACTTGCTAGTCTTGACAAGGAAGACCACTTGACAACAACCCCTCCACATCCGGTTACCCGTGAATGGCGCATTGATGATAGTGGTATTCAGATGGCGTTGTGGAATGCTATGGAACCACAAATACTTACTATAGCTCAGAACTTGTCCTCATCCTTTTCGGCCAAAGAATCTCTATCACATGCATTTTCTGTGGTTCAGGCATATAGTAGAGCAGAACAAGGTGATTCGACCTTTACTGACTATTTCACTCGGTTTTCAAAACTCAGAGATGAACTCCGTGCGTTGTACCCTCCAACCACTGATTTGAAGCTTCAGGAGGAGCGCAACAACAAAATGGATATTATGATGTTTATTGCAGGCATATCACCGAAGTTCTCTAGTGCTCGACCTTTATTGTTGAGCAACTCCACTGCCACCTCCTCCGTCGCTTCCATTTACCATTTGCTTCGAGAGATGTACGGTTCAGGGACTACTACTGGAACCACCGACACATCTGCTATGTATACAAGTGCACCTGTTAGCAAAAACATCAGTCGAGGCAATCAGCCAGCTCCAAGAAAAGGTGTTGGTCGAGGCAATGGTATCACTTGTCACTATTGTCACCAGGATGGACACAAAATACAACTGCCCGAATCGTCCACCTGGGTCTCTTCCGCCTCCTCGACCCAAAGCAAGGTTAGCTGCCTCTGATGATGTCCCAGATCATGCCGGTCCGGCTACCCCGACAGTCACTCTCAGTCAGGAGGAGTATAACAAATTTCAGCAGTTATTGAACCTTCCGCTTCACGCTCCTAACCCACAGGCCAATTTAGCTCATTCAGGTACGTTCTCTAGCCTTAATTCATCTTGGATTGTTGACACTGGGGCCACTCATCACATGACTGGGAATCAAGGTATCTTATCCAACCTAAAGCATGCCTCTCACCCTCCTGTTCGAATTGCTGATGGATCCTCATGCCCTGTTCAAGGCATTGGATCCATTAGTAACTCGAAGAACCTGACCCTTTCCTCTGTATTGTTAGTACCCGAGTTTCCCGATAACCTTTGTTCCGTAAGCCAACTTACCAAACAAAACAATTGCCTTGCCAAATTCTACCCTACTCATTGTGTTTTCCAGGAACTAGGGACGAACCGTCTGATTGGCACAGGTGTTGAATCAGGAGGCCTATACCGTCTGTCCTTATCGTCACAACCTTCAGCAAACGTTTGTGACTCAAGCATCAGGGAAGTCCACTGCTGGTTGGGTCATCCCTCTACAGCGGTTCTGAGGCAAATAAGACCGGATTTATCTGTTTCTGTTGATTTTCATTGTGAGTCGTGTCAGCTGGGTAAACATACCCGGCGTCCCTATCCCCCACGAGTATCTAGTAGAGTCCGTAACCCATTTGAACTTTTACATTCGGATATTTGGGGACCTTCCCCTGTTAAAACTACTCTTGGTTTCATTATTTTGTTACTTTTATTGATGATTATTCTCGTACTACCTGGGTCTACTTATTGAAATCTCGTAGTGAGCTAAATTCCATTTTTCGAGAATTTCATGCGTATGTGCAAAATCAGTTTAACACCTCCATTAAAACCATACGTACTGATAATGCAAAAGAATACATGTCAGCAGATTTATCATCATATCTCAAAACGTATGGTATCGTTCACGAGACATCTTGCGTATATACCTCTCAACAAAATGGCATCGCAGAACGCAAGAACCGTCACTTGTTGGATGTTACCCGTACTCATATGATTGATTCTCATGTTCCTTATCGCTTTTGGGGGGATGCGGTCCTGACTGCTGCTTATTTGATTAATCGCATGCTCTCCTCAGTTCTCAATGGAAAAACCCCGTTTTTTGTCCTGTTTCCTACTCACAACCCTTTTCCTCTTGAACCTAAAATCTTTGGTTGTGTTGCCTATGTTCACGATCATCGTCCGACAACCACTAGACTTGATGCTCGTGCCATCCGTTATGTTTTTCTTGGTTACTCTCGGGTCCAGAAAGGGTATCGGTGCTATAGCCCTTCTCTCCATCGATATTTTACTAGTGTCGACGTTACTTTTCATGAGTCTTGCCCATTCTTCATTGAGTCCCCCGATTGTCTTGATGATCTCTTTCCCGATCCCGATCCTGAGCCTGACATATCTAAGTCACCCACTGTCCCTACCATTTCTATCCCTCCAGTTTTATCTGCTCCTCCGGTCTCTGATGCTACACATTCGGATCCCGTTTCATCTGACCTGCCGGCAAAGGGTCCTCCTCTGATATTCACGTATACCAGACGACATAAGGATAAGACACTGACCCCTGAGTTCTACCCTGACCATGATTGTGGTCCGTCCTCTGTTCCTGATCCTGTTACTACATCCGATACTCCCTTAACAGATATTTCACATGACACCCCTGATACACCCGTCTATGACCCACCTGGTGCACCGTATCCTGATATACCCATTGCCTTCCGAAAGGAACCCAGACGCCACACATGTTACCCTATCCAGGATTATGTCTCCTATGCACACCTGTCACCCGAATGTCATGCTTATACTACTACCCTTGACTCCTACCCGATTCCCAGGAATGTGATGACCGCCCTAGCTCACCCAGGATGGAGAAAGGCTATGGGGGAAGAAATTGGTGCTCTTCGGGCCAATCATACGTGGGATCTGCAACCACTTCCCCCCGGGAAGCGCCTCGTTGGTTGTCGTTGGCTGTTCACCGTGAAACCAAACCCAGATGGACCTATGCCTCGCTTGAAGGCACGCTTAGTTGCTAAAGGTTATTCGCAGGCTTACGGTATTGATTATGATGAGACTTTCTCTCCTGTTGCCAAAATGCCATCGGTATGTATTTCTATTGCTCTTGCTGCCATTAATCACTGGCCACTCCATCAGCTTGATGTCAAGAACGCATTTCTTCATGGCGTCCTTGAGGAGGAGGTGTATATGGAGCAGCCACCTGGGTACATCGTTGAGGAGGAGGCTTCAAAGGTATGTAGAATTTTAGATTACGTCGCTCGTTGTATGGTCTTAAGCAGTCCCCCCGAGCATGGTTTGGACGATTTTCTGATGTTATGGGAGAATTTGGGATGACTCGTAGTGCCTATGATCATTCTGTGTTCTTTAGGCATCACCAGGGCCGAAGGATTATTCTGGTTGTCTATGTGGATGATATAATAATCACATGGGATGATGAAGTTGGGATCACAAATCTCAAACAGTTTCTTCAGTCACAGTTTCAGATTAAGGATCTTGGCCGACTCCGATACTTTCTTGGTATAGAAGTATCCCGTTCTCCACAGGGAATTCTCCTATCACAACGAAAGTATGTTCTTGATATGTTATCTGAATGCGGTCTATTAGGCTGCAAACCCGTAGATAGCCCAATGCTCTCTACCGGAAAGCTGCTTCTAGAAGATGGGAGCCCAATGAAGGATCTTGAGCAATACAGGCGACTAGTTGGGAAACTTAACTATTTGACTGTCACGCGTCCGGACATCTCCTTTGCGGTTAGTGTTTTAAGTCAGTTCATGGCCGCCCCATACACAGGACATTGGGATGTTGCTCTACGTGTATTACGATAGCTTAAAACCGCTCCAGGGTTGGGGATTTTGTATTCGGATCAAGGGCACTGTCGTGTAGGCGCCTTTACAGAAGAAGGAGATGGTAGAGTATCAGGTTTTTCGGATGCCGACTGGGCAGGTTGCCCTATCTCACGGCGGTCTACAACTAGATATTGTGTTTTCGTTGGAGGAAATCTGGTGTCTTGAAAAAGCAAGAAACAACACACAGTATCTCGATCCAGTGCTGAATCTGAGTACAGAGCCATGGCAGATGTTACATCAGAGATGATTTGGGTCCGTCGCCTTCTCAGAGAACTTGGGGTTATTTCAAATAATTTGATGAGGCTATATTGTGATAATCAATCTGCTATTCACATAGCCAAGAACCAAGTATTTCACGAGAGAACTAAACATATAGAAGTTGATTGCCATCTAATCAGGGATCGGGTAGTTGGTACGAAGGTTGAAGAGGCATCCATTCAACCAATCCATGTTAAGACAGAGTTTCAACTTGCTGATATCTTCACGAAACCACTCCGAAGGACTCAAATAGATTTTATATGTAACAAGTTGGGCATGATTAACATCTATGCATCAACTTGAGGAGGAGTGTTAATGTAAATAGATTAGTTTAGTTAGCCCAGTTAATAGCTTAGTTAGTCCAGTTATGTTAGCCCGTTATATTGGCCTATGGGCCTTGATTGGCCTTAGATTAGGGTTTACCACCTCTATATATTAAGGTGTTTCCTCTTTGTAAATTTGTCAAGTAATAATAATCAGTATCAGTTTCATTACAATATATTAAATTGAATAAAAGGTGTTGTACTAAAGCATATAGTAATAACTACAATTTACAAGTAAACCTAAATTATGTTCAAGCGGACCTAGTCTTGTCTTTCTTCCCTGCAAGAATCATTGAGATCTGCAAGCCTCTGCTAAATGCTTGATTAAACAGAAGCCTTGTCTGGAACTCGGATACAAATGGGAACCACGATAATATAACAATTGGCATAAATATTACCAACCCCATCACACACTCATACACGCGACCCATCTCCTTTATCGAGTCCCATAATCCTATGGCTTTGACACATGGCCTGCATGCTTGACCAATCTTCACAACAACCATAAAACCGAAATTAAAATACAGAAACTTTTGTACCCGTCATTTAAATAGAGGTGACAAAACAACCACGTTGGTTGAATTATGGGTCAAAACAAGTCCGGTTGAAACATGTACATTTTTGTACGGCCATGGTTGGATTGACCGGGAAAACTTTTTAATAACAATTGCTTAATAAGAAAAACAATAATCTACGTATTTAGAGATATAGATTTAAGGAGATTTTTTTGTGTTAAAAACACTCCTTAGTTGACATTCAACCCGTTTGACCTGTAGCTTTTTTCTATATTTACAAGAACTTGAAACCTACCAGGAGAAAGGCCCAGCCTGTTGGCAAGAAGGCGAGAAGAGCAGCAAATATGTCACTTAGAGTCAGCCCACAAACAACAAATAAGACGGTCACGGTTGATAGGAACCCTATGAACAGAAGAGCCTTTAAGATCCTAAACATAAGTTGAAAATCAGTCCCAAATCTCCGTCTGCCCATTGAGACCATCTAGTATTTACACAACAAAAAATATTATTAACGCCAAAATTCTAAGTCAAGCAACAAGTGTTCGAAACCATTTCATTGTTATAAGTTAGAGATATAGGTTTACTTGTCTATTGAAATAAATTGGAGGTACCATGGCACATACCTTCAAGCCAAGAAGAGCCGTTATCATAACCAACCAAGAAAGTCCATAAACCTAAGAAAATTTCATTGTATAGTTATGAGCACATAAGATACATTTAAAAAAATAAATAAAAGGGCATAACAGGAATACGTAAAAATAACAAATACCAGTATACTTCTGCTGCCACGAGCTATATTAAGGTGATAAACAAGTCCATACTGGTAGATGAAAAACCGAAAAGCAAGTACAATTTCCATAGTTCTTCCTCTTATATTTGTATGTTTTAAATGCTCTTGTTCTGAATCCCACCATGATTCCCAACTTTTATCTTGTGGGATTCCAATCCCACCACGATTACCCATCCACCGTTTCCAGTCAGTCCAATCTTCAACCGTTTTTTGCCAATCAAATCCAGAAGGATTGAAAACAAAAGGAGCAAACAACCAAGATGATACCAAAAACCATATCGAAAAAGTAATAAACATGGATAATCCAGAACTCCTGTATGATTCCCCATAAACTTGATAAATAACCAATAACATACCCAACTCAATCCCTTTCACAAAATGACTTCTTGAATATAATCTATAATTATCTGTAAATTTGGCATGGAAGATAACAAACCCGCGACCCGTAGCTCTGTATTTTGAACCTCCATGTAAAATTGTTTTTCCATAATAATGCACTTTGGTTCCAAGTTGGAAAGTGAAAAATACAGAGGCTAACTGAAGTTGCATTATTATGAAATCACCAAGGGCCCGCCTAAATCCACTTTCTAAACCTACTTCCATTGCCATTGGAAGTATCAAAAGTAATCCTAGCTGAAAAACAGATTGCGTGGCTAAAGCTTCTTCTAAAGCACGATTACTGTTAATCGTTGCATTTTCCATAATTTTTCTTTCAAGTCCACTTAAAACCATATATGTTCGTCCGTATAAGAATGCATACACCACAAGTACAGTAACCTGGAATACATAAATTAGAAAATGCAAAACTTAATTTTGCGTAATAAAATACAAAAGCTAGAAGTATATATAAGTAGGAATTACATGCTATGAAGTTTGCAGAAGTTTCAAATGGATTAATGGATTAGATAAAAGTCAAAAAAGGCATCCCTATTTTCAAATGATCTCTAAATGACAAAAAACCGACTGCAGAATGTTTGGTGGTAAAACATTAAAGGAAACTTGGCTAAAATATAATGGAGATGAGAGTTGTGTAGACTTGCTTTACATGTGCTATTTAATAATTAGAATCCATGATTAGAGTTGATTGATTTTTTTAAGCTTTGCCCTTGAATTTTGCATTCAACTTTCAAATTTCTTAATCCAGTCAAAATGACTAATATTATCCTGATTGTGAAGTGCTTGGTGGTCAAAACATTAGAAAAAATAAACTTTTGGAGGTTAAAACATAAAGCAAGCCTTAAAATGAAATATAAAGAAAGAAAGAAATGAAACAAAGGGGGGTTGTTTGGACTTGGTTTTGAATGCATTATTTTGTATTTATAATTCAGCATTAGAGTCTAGTTAAGTGTTCTAATTTTCACTGGACTTTGTATTCTTCAGATTTAAGGACTAATTTTGAGTTAAACTGAAGAGTAAATGATCATTTTGCCATGGATTTTGCAAAGACAACAACAATTTGAAAGTTGGGTTGCCTGGTTTGACCTTTTTATAGTCCAGTGGCCTATTTGAAACTGTTTTCAAACTTCAACAGCCTACTTATATAGTATTATCCCATTAATAATACTTGATTTTTTCACTATACCATGCTACTAAAGTAGAAACCAACTGTGGTGAAATAGAATGATAACATTCTATAGAAGTCGAACCGCCGACCTAGCCGGTAAACATCCCGACTAAGTGTTTGCTCACCATTTCCGTTTGCAACTTTGGCTTCAAATAAAGATATTTGATTCATACCAACATCTCGACCTTTTCCAACTTGAATATATTCATGATGTGTCACATATCCTCCACGCAGAGTTGAATTATAACCTAGAAAAAAAACTTTGCTAAAATAACTATACAAAAAATTATTAAACCCGCAATTACTGACTAAAAACGTTTTACCTGAAAATATGTCCTCACTTAAGTTGATAACCTTTGAAGCTTTACTCACACCGCCCCTTGTTATGTGGAAGATTCTGTCAAATATATCAGGGTGACCATAATGGAACCGCACCCTGTGAAAATCATAATGTACCCAAAAATATATCATGCACAAAAAATCATAAATGTGAATTTATAAACAAGGCAATGATCATACCTCAAAGGGTCAGCCAAAACCCTTTGACCAATTGTCACAAAACTTGTTTCTTGATTGGACATGAACCATGCAAGTGATGAGACACTGTTAAATAACAAAGAGAATGAGTACAAGCATATATGTGCATACATATGTATATATGCATGTGTGTGACCCGTATCTGGTTAGAAGCCTTTTTATCATGATTCATGAGAAGCCATGAAAAGGCATTGATTAACTAAAGTTGTAACTTTGATTTACATTTATACATTTTGAGCAGATTGTCAAATTGAGAATCGAATAGAATTGTGGTGTCCGATTTGTATATACAAGTGATCAGGACAAAATAAAAAGATTTGTCACCTATAAAATGTGTGAATCAAAGTTATAAGTTCAAGAATCAAAGTTTTCTCACGATTAAAAACCATTCTTATTTGATCTTGATTATACACACCCACACACCAACCTTCCGGTAAAAATATGTTCTCTCAATCCAAGTATAGTTGGTCTACGTTCGCCATGATGGTCTTTATAGAATTCCTCCAAAACATTTCGCATTTTAAAAGCTTCCTCAAAGTAATTATCCTAAACATAAGATGAAAGATACTTAGTAATATGTAGAGATGAAAAGATGGGGGGTCAAAACAGATTTAGGTTAATATTTGTACAGGTGGTTAACGTGCAAAAACTTTTTTCCTACTTTTTAAGATTTTCATAGTAGTCACTGTGGGAGAAACACTATTATTACGATAATAATCTAAATTTGAGTAAAACAATTTAGTTTGTGCAAAATGTAGACTGGGCAAAACTTTCAATTTGTTTAACAAGTGTAACCAAATCAACCAATTCGTAAGTAAATGGACCAAAACTAACCCACTTGGAGTTACCTGATTCATGTCAATAGTCTGCAGGGCTTCCCCACGAGTGAAAATAATTGCATGATTTTGATTTTCAGGTTTTCCTTCACCAATCTCTGTTGGTGGACCAGGAAGCTTTATGCGATATATTTCCTAAATTACCAATGTGACATCAGAATTCTTAAATTTTATTTCGTCAGAAATATTTAATTTATATTACAATTCATAATTACCTCATCTAAATTATCCCCACCCTTGACTAGAACAGAGTAGTAGACCTTCTCAGGTATCCCATTGATGGTCTCCTCTCTCTCGTCTATATACGCCACACGTAAAGAAGGGTATCTGAAACACTCGAGATCTAGTTATAACATACAACGATGAATAACAATAGAAAGTAATTATATCGAAAACAAAAATACTTACGTGAGCATTAGATTAAGTATGTTAGCATAACAACTTTGATCTCTATGGTCAGTTGATTTCTTTTGAGCACCATAAACCTGGCAAGAAACAACATATGTAAACTTCAAATCTGCCAATGCTTGTGCACGCTGTTTGAGTTCCCTGTGATCTTTATTCATATCAACTGTTCGGTAGCCAGTAAAGATCACTGCAGTTTAAAGACTAGTAGTTAGCTAAACTTTGGTTGTTCTGTTGAAACAGGCCAATTTGGGTTGCTTAAATTTTATCATCTTTATCTGCAATGGATCAAACTGAAATTAGCTAAGCAGAAAACGGGTCAACTTGGTTGGTTTAGGTTTTTTTTTTAACACTTTTATCTGCAACAAGCTGGAAGGGTAAAAAGTTCAAAAATTAGCTAAAAAGAAACGGGTCAAAAGTCATCCGAAGTGTTCACAAATGCTTATAACCTCCTAAATTGTTTTATTAAAAAAACGAACAGTATCAAATTAGTTAATTCATTAATTATGTTATAGTTCAAATAAACCAAAATGAATGCTTAAGCGATTGGCTGACCCGACCATGATCCAACCCACCCGACCCTCATATTTTGCAACCTTAGATTATACTAACCATTGTCCTTCGCGTTGTCTAGGAAGCATTGAAGTTCAAGTGCTTCCTTGTAGTACATCATCCCTCTAACTGGAAAAAAAAATCATTCTATGAATAATTTTTTTAAGTTTAATAAATCATGAGAAGAAAGATAATGCAAATGACTAAACCTGTTCTTGAAAGAGTCTGTCCTCTGTAAGAAACCCATTGGCGTGTTGCTTTTATTCTGTCTTCTTCAGTAACTTTTAATTTTGGATTTCTAATCCGTTCCTCAAAATTTTGCCATTCGTCTGATTGTATTTACATGTAAAATCAACAATTAGAAGTCAAAAATCATTGTTTATAAAGACCATTTCAGTCAAATAAGGTCAAGAATCACCTGGATATATCTTCTGAAGATAAAATAAAATTGAAATACCATCCTCGTTTTCCAAATGAAGCTCCTCTTCAGAATATAGAACATCTTCTTTATAATATGGAGTCAGCACACTGTTTTTAAACAATGTGAATTACAAAATTAAGTATCCAAATTTACATCCAAAAAATAGTATGTAGATGAGCCAAATGAAATTCAAATACATAATACTATCATGTGACATCAATTACCAACCTAAATGACATCATATTATGAACTGTTGGAGCATTTGGCATTTTCATATACAAGGAGTTTGTAAAGAAAGTGATACGCCTGCGGGCCTCTAAATTCATAGGCACATTAATTGCAGATTCCTTTACAGTGAGAAGCAAATGAAGCCTCACCACCTATATGCACAAATCAAAAAAAATATTTAAGCAAAACATAAAACTAAAAGTGTGAAAAGAAGCCATATTGTCTCCATACAACATTTATCAATATGCAGGTTGGGTGAAGGACCAAAACGGGTATTTTATAGCATGCAAGTCGAATGGAACAGCCCAGGATGGGTTGAACGACACACACTTTTTGTCCATTTATCAAAATTATATATACACTTAATGTATCAATTATAATTATAAAAGAATATTACTAAAATAATAATCCATGTCTTTAAATAAAAAAGATTTATGAGGTTTTCTATGCATTAAAAAATAGACTTTAGACAACTTTTAATTCCTTAACCAATTCCCCTTTCAGCTAATTTTCTGGCCTGTCACTTTGAGATAAAACACAACCCAACTCTATACATTTATCAAGTAAATGGGTCAAAATTGTCACCTCTAATTCTTTAGGTAGCACCTTCTAGAGTGCATGGACTTCAAGAGTTCGAAGATGTGGCATTTTTTGGGTTTTGTTTTGTAGACTTACATAAAGAGATTAAAAAATAGTCAAAAATGACATAAACAGTGTATGATCTCTCTAGAACATTTCTTAAGAAAGGGAACAAATTAATAGCACGGGGTATAAAGTGGAATAGAAAAAAAGTGTCAGGTTATACCTTCTCTTTCCAAGCTTTTTTTTTAGTAACTTGGATATTGATAAGTTCAAATCTCTCCTTTTTGTCAGTGTCCTGCGACTGAGCTACTTCAAGTATTCTAAAAAAAACCCATAATTTTCATGATACAAGTAAAGCTTGTAGTAGAAAGTAATTGTTTCTAATAATGGGTCAAAACAAGTAGCATTTTGTGCAGGTAAAAAACAGTACTGGGAGGGTTGGAGTGTTGGACCAACCAACAAACACTTCTTTACCTTTTTCTTAGATTATAAATCATAATTAATAAGTTAAGAAAAATTTCAATAGCTGTTTAATCACAATGACACTCCAAACTTTAATTTAAAAAAAAGCACTCTTGTTTTAATCATATGAATACAGTTCAAACAATTGTTCACCCGTTCAACCCATTAGGCCCCATCCCTTCTAGTGAAATCTTTAAGCATAAACCATGTGTTCTATAAGGGATAAAAACATAGCCCAAACAAACCGGTTAAGGTAAATGGATTGAAATTGTTGTGATATGAATGCATGCTAATACTTACTCACTCCCATTCTTCATGACATCATGTATGATACTCTCCATAAGATCTTGAAGGACATTTATAATTTGAGACTTGTATTTCTCCACATCGTCATAATCAGTTAGCTGGAAAATATGCAATGGAGTATTATGAAATTAGTTCCAGTCTCAAAAGCTAATGATGCTGTATGATAGTGACTAATTAATTATTAAAATAAAATAAATGCTTACCAAATGGCTTAAGAATTTCTCCAACTTATCATTGAGTGAAGGCAATCCGCTCATACGAAATTTACTTAAAAACAACCGATTCTGAATGCTATCATCTATTTCATGACATATATGCTGTATGATCCTAAATAAAAGGAAAAACAAATTGCCGATAACAACTTAAATAACAATATGTATAAAAGTAAATAAATAAGTCTAATATATATAGATTATAGACCCCACATTTGGTCCGATTCATCATGAAGAAGACCCAGTAATATCTTCTTCAGTGTTTGGTAACACTCAATAATTGCTGAGTACATGTAATCATCATTATTGATCTTTTGAAGAGGCCTGCATCTTCCTTCCCTTTGAAATCTTTGGCCATGTCTAATGCAATTGGGATCTTTAATTAATAAGTAGAAAAGAGTCAATACATGAGTCACATTCAATTAGAATAATAATATTGATTTAAATAACTATAAAGTAGTTCAACCTTGCTGGCTAGCAGGAAAGGTGGCCATTGGATAACTGAGACAACACTTGTTGTATATGGTACAAGGAGCAGATCCCTCTCCCTACCAAATAAAGTGTATCACCAAAGTATGAACATTAGTTAGGTGTTTTAAGAAGGTAAAAAAAAATTTATTTGAGACATGAGGTGGATTAAACCTGTTGCTGATTAAGTCCTCCATTCGCATTGAAAATATGAACTCATTCCACACTTGTGAAAATTTTGCTATGTTTTTTCTTACCAGTGAATCATCCACCTACATACCATTTCCCATCAAGAACATGTAAGACTAAAACAAGTAGAATGGAATACAGCTTATAAATTAAAAAAAAGGAAAAAAAAAACCCAACTAGAGGTGTGATAATGTTGGGTTTTGTCGCTAAACAGTCAAATCGATGGAGAGGGTCTGGCGAGTCAGAAGTCTCCAAAGTATATTTGTTAATGCATACAGCCTCCAAAAGCAAATATCTTTAAAAAACTAGATGATTATTGTAATAATAACTTGGTACCCTAATTTCGTGCAAATTATTTATAAAAACTTTTGGACAAAAAAATCCCGTTTCGCCCTGAACTCATCTTGATCCATTACCCAATCATTTTGCCACCTTTAGCTCCAACTTATCTGTTCAAATTGTACTATAATGGTTTGGATAACTAATAATTGGGTTACAGAAGGGTAAATGCGTAAAACTAAAAAGAAAGCAGATTCTAGGGATACCAAGGGATCTTTTTTGAGTTCTTTTTTCTGCATTGGTACAAGGCGTTCATAGAAAGCTGAAGGAACTGAATCAAATCGGGACCGCAACATTCCAAGTGTTCGAATCTAACAAATGAATGACAGAAAATGAAATCGAGTCAAAATAATTGTGTTACAAGATATAGGGCAAACCCAGTGCTACAAAGCACTTCAGTGCCGGGGTCCGTGAGGGTGTCAAACCAACTTGGTCTGAGGAACGCAACTTCACCTTGCATTTCTGCAATAGGCCGTTTCCACAACTCGAGCCCGCGACCTCTAGGTCACATGGCAACAAGGTTCACCCCTTGTGTTACAAGATATAGAATTTGTCATTTTACTGATCTCTTAGAATTTTGAAAGTACTAACCTCACCCAAGTGGCTAAAGGCACCATAGATTCCACCAACTATGGTAGCAAATATTGCATACCATATTTGTGCATCCATGAAATAAATCTAAATGAACACCAACTCTAGTTTTTAATAAGTTGCATAAAACCAAAAAATAAATTATTTCAAATAACACTTACCATGACAATTGGAGCCCAAATAGCGATAACAACACCAATATTATGAGTCACTACAAAATGAACAAAAAAAATGAATCAGGATTTAAAATGTCATCACAAGAAGGAAGATTAAAATCTAATTTACCATTTGGGAAGAACTCGTGCCAGGCATATATATTAACTGGCATTTCCATAATTTCTTTTGTGGGTGCAACCAACGGCAATATCTATCATCAAATTAAGAATAGTGAGAATGAAAACTACTTGAAGATATACCGTCACATAGCTTATCAATAAACGTCAAACGATTGATGTAAGCACTTGTGCACATGAACACAATACGACAAAACTACTAGCCACATTATGGCTTATATCCACAATAAAATAATAACGTAATACAATTGCATGATGATAAAAGAAAGCACCTCCACATAATAGCTGAACGAAAACTTGCTTACTAACAGCAACATCCAATACATTGTGTACCTAAATGTCAAGTGCATTACGGTTAAAGGAGAAATTAAGTACACACAAACACACTCCAACATCAATTAACTCTTCATTCTTACTTCAAAAGGGAAAACATGTCTTCATGCATGCCTCTTCCAACATATAGCTTTGGCTGACAAAAGTTGACAACTTCGAAGTCAATAAGTCAAATGTCAAGCATAACACATTTTAGCCTCAATAAGTAAAATGTCAAGCACATAACATTTTAGCAATTCTTGTTTATCAATATATATTGAAGGCGGCAAATTCTAGCCGATTACGGGAAAAAGGGTTGTTTTAGGTTATTTTCCCCCTCTAACGAGTCAATTTTGGTTATGTTGGGTAAAAGGGTCGTTTTAGGTTATTTTTCCCCTCTAACGAGTCAATTTTGGTTATCTTTTCTGCTAATAGGGCAAATGGGTAAAATATTATAATTGGTTAAGATTAAAACATAACAAAAAGTCAGCTAAATACATTCAAATGCATAAAACATCCAAATTCATTTTATCTTAAAAAAGATTGTCACTATAATAATCTAGTTTTTTTTCACCTCTAATCTAAATTCGCATGTTAAGAGCATCACTCCCATTCTTTATTTTCATCCTTATAATTACACTAAAAATCACTATTTCTTATCTCTCCTTTCAATTAAATAATATATTTTTATAACTCATAACAACTTTTAAAAACAGTAACATTTTCTTTCTCCTCCAATCACAACCACTTAAACCATTTCATATAATTTAAGAACTCCCACTTACATAATTTTAAGGAATGGGTTGTGAATGCTCCATGTATCTCCATATGAAAAAATGAAAATTAGCTAACCTGGGCCCACCACATTAGAAACACAATTACACTCCAATTTGAACGCTCCATGTATCTCCTCAAGGGTGGGAGTAGAAATAGCAAGGCAGACAGTACGTTTGGCGTCAAATAAATTGCAACAAGATAGTAATAAAGTGATTGTTCCCTCTGATTTCCTCCTAAATTACTGAAAAACCTCGCAACTCCTGTTGGGTTCAGAACAGATCTTGAATAACCGATGGGTAGGATCACTACCCAAAATGCCGAAACAGTAAATTTGAGAAGATAACGAAGTATCTGAGTATTTTTAAAGCTTCTCCAAGCATTGAAGCTAAGGATTATATCTAAAGAAGCTGCAGAATAAATGGCAAAATGAACATTAGGCCACGAAAGACAGTTAACAAATGGGAAATGTAGAGGGGGTGCTTTCGATGCATTTACTTATAAATGAATTAATTTGGATCATGTGTTGTCACAAACTAGTCAAATGGGTTGAAAGCCACGCAAGTGTAATATTAGCGCATACAACCTTCTAAATCATTTTATTCAAAATTTGAGCTATAATTGTAATAATATTGTTTTTGTAATGGTATATTTCAACCCAAACCCATTTTGACCTCCTACCAACCCTCCTGACCTGATCATCTTGTGACATTCTGGAAAAGGGGGGGGGGGGGGGGGTGGGTGGGTGATTTCTATGCAACCAATATTGATTTGCACATAACAAACACCTTTCAGTTATACCATCTCTTTTTTTAATCTTTACTTGTGTTGTGAGGGCAAATTGTTAAATTGAAATGTGTTGGTTTTGTGCAAATCATTTTTGGTTGTGTTCAAATCATTTTTGGTTGTGTTCAAATGATTTACCCTAGGAAAAGGGAAAGAACATTTTTTTTTGAATGGCAAATTCTACTCTACTTCTGAGTTACACCAATATACACAATGTCTGGGTTTGAACCCAGAACCTCCAATCCACATTGGAAAAAAGGGAAAGAACATAAAAGGGGAAATATAATACCTTGGAAAAAGTTAAGGACAGCAGAAGTAATGAATATGCTCAAAATACTCTCAAATACACCATCATCAAAAATTCCAAAAACTGATCCGTCTCCATGCCATGCTATGATTAGCATAGCCTGAAAAAGGAATAAGAAAGTGTATACAAATTTGACCCTAATATAAACAAACTAATAGAAACATTATGATGTTAACATATACCTGAAAAACTAATACAAGAAACATCCACATTCGATCAAAACTCCTGTAAAGGTGCAAAAATGTCCGCACTTCAACAAAATTCATTTTAGGTTTCCACTTTCCGTATATGAAATGCCAGCGCTTCTGCTAAAAAAGTACATTATGAAAATCATGTGAAACTAAGCATTATCAGTGAAATGCTAGTACGGAATAAAATATTACTAGAAACTGCAAACTGTTAAGTTTGAATTAGTACCACGTTTTCCTGCAATTTCCCATCAGAGCTAACAAAAAAGTCAGAACTGCGGTCCATTGGCCACCCTAATTTAAAGCATTTGTCAGACCTGTTAAGAAAGGTCAAAGTTCCTATTAGCAATGAGTATAATATTTAGCAGATCTCAACATGGGCAGGTCAAGCAACAAGTGAAAACAGGTATGTGGGGTCCGGGTAAGGTCGACCCGAAACACCTAGTTACGAAAACTGTATTTATCACAAGTCAATAATGTTCAGATATACAAAAGATATATTGGTGAAATTATAATATGATCTTTTAAATAAAATAATATAAGAGATTATTAAAAATACAGTTTGGATGATTTTTGACCTATTTGACAATTGATACATTTCCGTTTATGTTAGTTCTTTGATTTTAAGCAGTCAGTTGATGTGAATACAACAAATTATATTAGTTCAATGTTAATCTAATCTTTTGAATAAAATAACAGGTGCATTACCAAAAGTATTCGTTAAGATCATCATAGTTTCTCCAAGAAGAATGACTTGCTTTGCCACCTCGATTTCTCTTGGCTTCCTGTCACCATGTAGGAACAAGATGTTTAATGACTCGCTAAATTCCCAAGAAAATAATAATATACAAAGTGGAATTTAAGTTTACTACCTTACGCATAACCTCGTAAATAGGGACCACAACAGTCTGCAAAAATGATTCTTCTCCAACTGCTTTGGCTTGATATGTAGCCCCACTTACAGGTTCCACATTAGCAAACAAGATTCCATGAATTTCATGTGCCATCTAAAGACTCATAAAAAACATGTGGTGAGTAACATCTGACAGTCCTTGCCTCATCACAGAGATGAAAGATTAGTTGTGCTGATAATAATAATAATAATAATATGTTAACAAATAAAACTTCATATAGTCTCATTTATCCCATTTTGTCTTAGTTATAAACATTATACATCGAATTTCTATATATAGGTTCACTTGGAACAGTGTGATCATGAGGTATGTGTTTAGTTGACTTGTGGGGTCAAATAATCTTACTTTCAACTTCAAGACCGGAATAAATTCTATAAAATTTTCAAGAATAATCCGGTAACCATACAAGATTTGTGGAGGAAAAATACTGTAATGCTACATTAAAAGGTGTGTGTGATAGCTATGTAGTTTTGTTTAAAAATAAATTATATGTTCTGTTTACTTTAGCATATTCCCCTCATGTTGAACCACCTTGTATTTTAAGTTTATTTATTCCAAATTGATTAGGATACAAAATTACAAGTATTATGGAAAGCGCACAAACTATATTTTGAGATAAATAAACATACATTATGGAAAATATAGCTTATACATTCAGGCATGAAACGGACATTTGAAGCTTCCCCCCAAATAAGCAGATAGAGGCCAATGTATAGAAGCTCTAACTGCTGCCTGTCTACGCCAGGTTCAAACCTATGTAATAAAAGAACACGATATTATATAGTATAAAATTATTGAATACAACATACGTAATTCAAATTTTGAGAATAACTTACTTGAGGTTTGACTGGCAGTGCAAATATTCACACCATGACCTATAGTTCTTAAATAATTTATCCATTAATTGTTGTACTGTGTGGCTATCCAACTACCACATATACAAAACTATAGTCAATAAGCGCAATCAAATTAAATAACTTGAGAGATGAAGACAAAGAAGTGCTATATTTCAATATATAATATGCTGATGGAAATATTTACCTGCTCACCTTCTTGTAAGGTCTTGGACCTTGTATTAATATTTGCAAGTAGCAAGATTAAATGTTCTCGTTGATTTGCAACATTTCCTTTCTTCATTAGTTAACAATATGGCACACAGTTATATGACAGAAACAGAATTATTTGAAATAAAATAGAAATATAAAAGCTGTCTAAAATAAGAGCAAATTTACCTGAAATCCAAATATTGAAGATAACCACTCGAGCATATCACTAAAACCTTTGTCGCTATCCTCAGGCTTTCTAAGAAGTGGAAGATTATCCACATTACGAAGAGACCGTAGAGCCGCTTGAATCTAAGAAATTAGAATAAATAAATAAAAATATAGGAAAGGATGAAAAAAGATTTGTATCCATCTAAACACAACCTCAGGAAGCTTCATGATATCTGGTATAACCCCAACAGCATATAAAGGAAGAATGTTATAGTGTTCATATTGTTCTTTTTTCTCCTCTACATCTTTGGCATATCTTTGAGTCTGCAAATATTTTTCAGTATGTAATATTCTTTAACTTAAAACGTAGTGGTGGCAATTTCGACCCTGTTACTAATGATGGGTACAGTTGGGTTGTGTTTTACCTCAAACAAGTCAAATGTTTCACATCATAAAATTTAGCTAAAAGGGCAACATAATGGGTTAAAAAGTCTTCACGCCTAGTTTTAATGTATGCGACCTTTAAATTGTAATGTTCCAAGTATTTATTGTAATAACATTGTTCTTGTAATCATAGTTAAGACACTACCTATGTGTAGAAAATGGACAAAAATGTATGTGGGTCAACCCAGCCCGGCCCGTATGACCCCTACAAAAATTGTACCAGTTTTGACTTGTTACTAATTTCACTAGGCCCACCAATCTTGCCACCTTGAATACATGATATGTGGCATTATACACCAGTTATACCTCAGGTTCGACTTCTGAAGTAGGTACCACCGTATTCAATACATCGTACAAGACCGTTGCAATCTGATAATTCTTAGCCATCTCCTCACTTTGAAAAATAATATAAGGTTAAATAAAAACTAAAATAAAAAAAGTAGTAATTAGGTAAGATAACATTGACAAAAGGCTGTGAAAGGCTGTTAATCATAAACAAAAGACTCACGGTTTCTTGGTATATTGACCCTCACTGATATTTTTCTCATAGTAATTTTGGTAATATTTCTGAATTTCTCTACGATCACTCTTTGGTAATCGAGGTTTTGTCTCTATATCTTCCTGTAAAAAAAGAATATTACAAAGTTCCATGATAAATGTATAAATCAATACTGGAAAGTTAAATGCCATCACACTCTTCTTATAAACCATTGTATAAGCCAAGCTAATAAATTGCATTTTCACATAATAGTTTAGTAAACCAAATCTACTTAAGATGGAAGAAAAAATTAATTTTTATCACATGTACCTTTTCAAGTCTATGCAGCAAGTAGGTCTTGAATTGGCGAACACCACGTCCAGTAGATCTGGGGTCCATCCTGTGCGCCTTCTCAAATGCATGGAACCGGCCTAACTCCACAAAGTCAAACATCTTTGTTACATTATGTGCAAAGTCAGACATTGCACTTAACAGTTAACACCGACTGCTAGCTTGCAGGATTATTTTCAATCTTTAAAAGTTAAGATTGTATATATGAAATATATGACAGCTTTAACAGCCTTGTATATTTGATGACTAGGTTAGTATCTCGTGTATTTTACGGATTGAATAAATAAAATATTAAATAATTAATAATAAAAATTTATGAATTATAAAACCATGCTTGAGGATAAATTATGATTATAATTACGTATAAAAATAAATAAACAAAATGTATTTTTATTAAACTTTTGTTTTATAAAATTTTCGGTTTTAAAATATTGTGTTTTAAGAAAAATAATTTTTTTAAAAGTTCGTTGTATTCTGTTTTTATAAAACTTTTATTTTTAAAAAGTGTGTTTTAAATAAAAAATAAGCTTTTAATTTATTAAATTATATATTTTTTAATTTGAAAATGGTATGAGTAATATTATTAGTATTTAATATTATTATTAATAATAGAGAGAACTGAGAAAGTTAGTATGATATATTTCTTTATTATGAAATTGTTTTAGACGCTTATGTATAATATATGTTTTTTCCATCAACAGGGTAATACACGAGTGATAACCTAGTTAGTAATAAACACAAATAGTTACAGTACAATATTTTAATAATGATGCGATTAAAATTATATATACGTAATAGTTCAAGATATAAAACAATTATATGATTATTATAACTCTCTTATCTAAATAGCTTTATTTTTAAACATTTGTTTTTAGATTTTTTTTATTAAAAATTTATTTTTTATAAAAATTTTGTTTATTAAAAGCTCTGGTTTGTAATTGTTCTGGTTGTTTTAATAAGATTGTTTTTAAAATATTTCACCTTTTATAATTTTTTTAAAAAGGATTATATCAAAATATTTTATTTCAAAAAGGTTTAGTGTTTTAGAAAATTTCATATTATATAAGAATTTTATTTTTTATTATTTCTATTTTAATAAAAAGATGTGATTATTAATTTCCTTAATAAAAATCTATTTTTAAAAAGATAGCTTGATTTTAAAATATTTACATGAGAGAGAGAAATGTAGTAATTAATAAAATTGACTTTTAATAAGAGAAATAAATTAGTTTGAGTATTTAAATTAGTACAATACCCTACAACAAGGACATGTCATAAAAAAAATGAGTCTAAAAGAAGAACAAATGGCCAAAAACACTTTATTTATTAGATACAATAGACTGCCTTTGACCTTTGAATACTGAATTTAATTTGTTTAAAGATTTGTCGTCACCAATCACCATCATCATCAATCAGCGTAAAGAGAGAAATGTTTCCATATATTCAAACCTACTAATCATTTCCAGCTTGACAAACTTATTTGGTGTTTTGACTCTAGTATGTTTCTACTGTGATTGCTATGCATTTCTTATAACTAAATGAATCAAATGTTGAAGTCACTAACCCTTAACCCTTATGATACTCAAAAGTCCAAACATGTGAAAATTTAACAAATTCACACATTTCAAGATAGTAAGCTCTAGAACCATCAACCATGGGCAACAAGCTTTTAGGCCTCCAAATTATTAGAGCCTTCAATTTATTTCTTTTTCCCTAAAAAATTTTTACACATAGTTCAATCAACATTTTCTGTTCTGGATCTAAATATCCAATCCTAATCCAACCGCACTTAAACAAAAACATTATGAGCATAAATTTTAATATATACTTTGGCAATATTGTACTCCGCCATTATAATACTTGATTTAATAAGAGGTAGACTAATAAAAATGCTACCAACAGTCTTTTAGTCTGAATCTACTTTAATAAACAGTCCTTTAGTCTGATCTACTTTAATAAACAGTCCTTTAGTCCGAATCTACTTTAATAAACAGTCCTTTATTCTGAATCTACTTTAATAAACGTGTATTTTACCCTCAAAATGGTTGAGCCGCCTACCCTAGAACTATAGATGAACTTGAAAGTCAAATTGCAATAAGACCCTACAAATTCAATATAGCTATCATAAATCACACTAAAAACAGCAGACAAGTAGCAACTTCAGGTTTCATGATCGATAATCACAACACAAAGAGGTATAGGGTTTCTAGGGTTTAAAACATACACAGATAAGCAACCCTGGGGTTATCCTTCTCGACCTCATTAGCAGCACGAAGGATCGGAGCAACAGACGCCAGTGACGACGGCACAAGCTCACTGTCAACGGTGGCGTTATCATGCGCATACGGATCAATCATGGCGGAACCCTTCTTCGACGTCCCCGTCGAAACCGACCTTATCGGACCTACATCTTTGCTCCCGCTCGTGCTAGCCATCTGTGACGAGCTCCAATAGCGCCACTAACGCCTCAATTTCCACTTCGATCTGATGTACACCGATGTTGTTGCAATTGGAACGAAATTGAGATTGAATTTGGTGTTTTTGTGTGAATTGGGTATATATGGGGGTGTTTTGAGTGTGCATTTCTGCTTTTTAGGGGTTTGATTGGCGATTGTCGTCGTGTGTTGTGGTGATTTTGCTTTTGCTTTTGCTTTTTGGGGTGCTTTTTTGAGGAATTGAATGTTGATGGATACCAAATTGGGGAAAAGGGGAGATGAAGATGAGAGTTAGCTTAGGGGATTAAGGAACTTCTGGTGAACTTTTGACAAAAGGGAAGAGATGACTCGATTACCACCATCGTCGTTTTCCGCTCCTTCCCGCCTTTTTTAATACCAAATTCATAATAATTTATTAGTTATCGCGTGTTGGTGGGCTGACGGGTTTAGACTTGAATGTTTTTAACCCGTTTAACCTGCAAACGGCCTATAAACGGCCTATGTTTTTATTTGTGTCAAAAACATCAGTCTGGATATTGTATAACCTGAATATAATCCGTTTAATCTATTTGTCTATAGCGTAAAACATGTTGGTGGGTTGATAGGTTATAACAAGTTGTACGTAGTAAGCGTTTTCATCGGCTTATTTGGTTGTAAGAAATGGGTTAACATGTTATAAACAGGTTAGTGAGTCAACATATGTTACTAAACGGAAAAACTAGACCCACCCGTACACGACCTGTTAAATAAAAGCTGTCAACCTGAATACGACATATGTTTTAAACAGGTTAAACATGAACCCAAAACTTGAAATTTATTGAGTCGGGTTCGTGTAATGTTTTGAGTCGTAGCTGAAATTGCCAAACCCTAATCCATTACTGTTATATATATATATATATATTTTCTTATATTCAAGCTACTTACCTATTCAAACAACTTTATAAGTAAACCTAGTAAGATTCATCATAACATTTTTAATATACGTTATACAAATGTTTGTCATCCAAAAACACTAAATTAATCATATTTCTCATATTCAATTATAAAATTGTATCTTATATTTAATTTCATGAATGTGGGATATCCGTTACTTATTATTTATCAGGATTGCTAAAATACTTATGGGCTTAGATGTACTTGTTTATCGGGTTCACAAGTATCCTGATCTATGCATATGAAACTCAGACTTGTTTATTAAACTAGGCTCGAGCTCGTTTACCTTCAGCTCGATTCAAAACGTTTAGCTATCCTAACTTAATTAGATCATGAGCAGCTTGAGTAGTTTAGTCGCTTACACTTATAGTATTACTACCAAATTGTTTCTAACTCATAAAAAAATCCCATCCATGCTAGTATATATGTTTCGAATGCTTTAGGTTTCAAGTTTTCTTGTCAAATTTGGATTCTTTTGTTATCCTTGTTCATTTTCAATATTGATACTTTAAACTTTCTTTTCCTTTTCTTAAAGGTGTAAAATATTAGATGTATCTTTTTTTCCCGGGGTGATGCAAAGTTGGCCTACAAATATTTTCTTATATATGTTTCAATTTGATGTAGTATGTTTTATCAAATG
Organism: Flaveria linearis; assembly: GCA_024085815.1. Classification (NCBI taxonomy): domain Eukaryota; kingdom Viridiplantae; phylum Streptophyta; class Magnoliopsida; order Asterales; family Asteraceae; genus Flaveria; species Flaveria linearis. The sequence goes on along the minus strand of CM044008.1, from coordinate 8,446,210 downwards.
TTAATATAGACCCCAAACTAAATAAAATTTTATTATCGTGTATTGCTTTTCCTCAACAATATAATAAACATTTAGTTAAAGAATATTTTAGTACCGGAATCATTAGCTTCGATCAAAGTAATCTAACATATTAGCTATTTTCTTATATATGTTTCAATTTGATGTAGTATGTTTTATCAAATGTTAATATAGACCCCAAACTAAATAAAATTTTATTATCATGTATTACTTTTCCTCAACAATATAATAAACATTTAGTTAAATAATATTTTAGTACCGGAATCATTAGCTTCGATCAAAGTAGTCTAACATATTAGCTATAAGTTTGAAAGAAATAGAAATCATAATGAAAATCTTAATTCCGATTAAAATAACCATCAATCTAAAATAAGAAAAACTAACTTTTAAAAAGCTTTCTTGAGTTATGAGATTGTTTCTTTACTCTAATATAATATTTCAATAATGAAGCTTCTATTTATTTATGAGTGCGCATTTCGTTAATATAAAGTGGTGTGGTGATAATCTATACTATCTAATAAAAAAAGCTTTCTTTTGTCACTTGTCATTCTCTTGATCTCTCTTTTTGCCACTTGTCATTATTTTAGACATTCTCACATTATTTTTCCCTCCAAAAGGATATTATAATAAATTAAACACTTAAATTAATCTCTCTCTCTCTTATATTGTCATTCACTTGTCATTCTCTTGATATCTTTTTTAAGATATAGTTTATTAAAGAAATTAAAATCACATCTTTTTTATTATAAGAAATAATAAAAAAATTATATCATATGAAACTTTCTAAAACACTAAACCTTTTTAAAATAAAATATTTTAAATCGGTCCTTTTAAAATATATATATATATAAAGGTGAAATTTTCTAAAAATTGTCTTATTAAAACAATTAGAATAATTACAAATCAAAGCTTTTAATAAACAAGATTTTTATAAAGAATAAGTTTTTTATAAAAAAATATTAAAATAAATGTTTAAAAATAAAACTATTTAGAGAAGAGAGTTAAAAATAATAGTATAACGGTTTTATTTTCTTAAACTATTACGTATATATAATTTTAATCATATCTTATATTAAAATATCATACTGTAACTCTTCGTGTTTATTAATAACTATAATCCGTTTAATGAATAAGTTTCCTACCTATTTATCTATCTATTTATCTATCTATCTATCTGTTTATCTATATATCTATAATAAAAAAAACTAAGACAAGACGTGACATAATTGTAAGGCACATCATACTAAATTTTTTATTTCTCTCTATTATTAATTATAATATTGAATACTAATAAAATTCATAATATTTTTTAATTAAAATATATATAATTTTAATAAATTAAAAACCTACTTTTTATTAAAAATACACTTTTTAAAAATAAACGTTTTATAAAATACAAAATACAACGAACGTTTTAAAAATTATTTTTCTTAAAATCAAAATATTCTAAAACCATAATTTTTTTATAAAATAAAAGTTTTAAGAAAAATACATTAATGTTAATTTACTTAAAGTACCTATTTATACGTAATTATAATCATATTTTATCTTTCAAGCATGGTTTTATAATTTATAATATTTTATTACTAACTATTTAATATTTTATTTATGCAACCCGTGTAATACACGGGGTACTAACCTAGCAGTCAATAAAAGCCATGATCAGACTAAACACACGTTTGATGCTAGATGGTTTGAGAAAAAGAACTTAAGGGACCAAAAGTGACATTAAACAAAACTTCATTTTATAACTAAGGGGGTGTTTAACAACTTCTGAATGATTAAGTGCTAAACCAATAAAAGGTCTGAACCATTAAGTGTTGAACCATTAAGAGATCTGAACCATTAAGAGCTAGTATATCGCTTAACTATTTAAAGCTAAATGTCTGACCAATTCAGATAAGAGGTCTAAACTATTCAGAATTAGACCTCTTAACCATTCAGCATTAATATAATTCTTATTCATTCAGAGGCAAATGTGTAAACCATTCAGACATTTGCTCACGGAACAAACAGTCTGAACCATTAAGTGATGAACCTTTCAGACATCTGAATCATTAAAAGACGTTTAAAATGCTACCAAACAGCCCCTAAATAGGTTAATAACCCGCACAACGCAACAAGGTAATTCTTCTTATTTAATCAGAAAAAAGTAAATAAAAAAACTCAAAAAGAATTATGCAAAAGCCGAGCCCTATGATTTAAACGTGGGTGTCTTGATACTTGATGTGGACGCCTATACCGTTGTGACAAACGCCTTTTTTGAGTTTAACTCCTGCAACAAAATTATTTATACACATGATATTTTCCAAAGACCAAAAAGTATCTCACTACTCTAATAAAAGGGTAACTATAGTTACCACATATCACTTTTTTACCTCATCTAATGCCACATGTCACCATCACATTCATTCTAATCAAATTTTTCCCGCTTCTCTCTCCTATTAATTACTAATAATATTATCTATTTATTTTTACATTATAATTACTTTTTTAATAAATTAAGAAGGATACATTTTTATTAATGTTATTTCTATATAGATAGTTTTTAATACAAAGATTTTTTTCTAAAAAATAAAATTATTTTTATGTAATATTTTAAAATTGGTTTTTAAAATAATTTTTTAATAAAAAAAATAATTAAAATAGGGATTTATAGTAAGGAAATTTAAAAAAAAAACTTTAATGTTGTTTTAAAACAAAATGTCTAATTTATCTTTGAAAAATAAAAAAAAATTAAAACTTCATATTATTGTTTTATTACTTATAACTATTACTTACACATAATTTCAATCATATCATGTTTTAGTCTATCATTTTATTATTAATAATTTTTATTCAATTTAATATTTTATTTATTCAACACGTATATTACACGGGTTTACTAAAGCTAGTATATATATATATATGTTCAATTGCAGCTTGTCACATGCAAAGCCGCCAATCATACGGGACCTCTATTAATTACAGTTTCATATTTATATAAATATACTACCTTTAGTAAACATGTATATTAGACGGGTTAAATAAATAAAATATTAAATAAAATAAAAGTTATCAATTATAAAATGATAGAATAAGACATGATATGATTGAATTTATATGTGAGTAATAAATATAAGTAATAAATAATAATATGAAGTTTTTAATTTTTTTTTGTTTTTTTAAAGATAAATTAAACATTTTGTTTTAAAATAACATTTTAAAATTTTTTCATTTTTAAAATTTACTTAATATAACTCCTTATTTTAGTTACGTTTTATAAAAAAATACTTTAAAAAACCAATTTTAAAATATTACATAAAAATAGTTTTATTTTTTAGAAAAAATTATTCTATAAAAAACTCTCTCTATAGAAACAACATTAATAAAAATCTCTTTCTTAATCTATTAAAAACTAATTATAATATAAAAATAAATATAATATTATTAGTAATTAATGTGATTATTTAATAGGAGAGAGTAACAAGAAAAATTGATGAGAATGATGTTGTGGTAATACGTGACACACTCATTTACTCTTTTATTAGAGTAGTAAGATAATTTTGACTTAGGCTGAGAAAGGCGACTCTTAATGAGAATGATCGAAAATCTTAAATGCTTTGCAGGAGCCTGAAAGTTTTTAGTTAAATTCCATTTTAATTACAACTTATTGAAATGAATGTTGGTCGTTTGACTCAAGTATGTGCAAATAGGAAATAAATCATGAATTATTTATTCATCAAGGATATAAATTTAGGAAGGAGGTTGTGAAAAATGCCCTAATTGTGTATGCATCTTTAATATTAACCAATGTATCATAGTGGTTCTTAAAAAGGAATTGGGGTTTAAATCATTTGGACACCAATTTTAAAAGTTGCATAAGTTATTGCAATTGATCCAGTTCATAAGTTCTTAGAGGGTATTATTTGTTTATCTTTCTTGCTAATGGTTCTTGGGGATACTCATACATGTGCATCATTTTGATCTGTTTAGTTAGTTTTGACTTATAGGTCGTGTTTACAACAATATGAATTTATTTTGCTTTTTTAGATGGGATAGGGTCCGTTGACACCACCTTAATATATAGTATTCTTCATTAACATCATCCATATATTTGAACGGTTTTATAGGCCATCCAAATAGCTAGAAACATGTAACATTGTAAAATGGCTAAACAAATACTTGCTTTTTGATAGATCGATACAAGGATATTATTGTTTTTTTTTACAATTCGTTTTCATAAAAGAATTTACAATTATGATCTCTACACAAGTTCATACAATGGAAGATACCTTTACTCATGGAAACATTTGTTCAATCAAACAAACTAGCAAACGAATCAACTTCAAGAACTTCAATCTGATTGCGGGTATGTTGATCACACTGACCATCAAAACACACCATATCATCTTGACAAATGTTGTCTTTGTTGTTTTGGGCATGTTGCTCCTCATGTTTCACATGTGAACCATGGCCTTCGGCTTCGAGTGGTGGTGGAGATATGGCTGAAGTAATAGATGGTTCGGCTTCACCGTTGTTCCCCGTGAGTTCTTGAACAAGGGTCTTGAAGGTTGATGAGTGAGTGATGTAGACCTTGGGCTTCAAGCTGTTTAGCTGCTGGTGGTTGTGGTGGTGGTGGCGCTGGCGGTGGTGGTGTTCGCGGTGGTTGCAGTTTTTGGAGATTTTCACAGAAGTTTTGTTCATTTGCTTCTTCATAGAAACGTTAGTCTTCGGAGAGATTGATGAAAAGCTTCTTGATATTACCGGAATAACCGAAGAGGTATTAATGTGAACGTGAAAGTGGTTATTTAGGCTAGTGTGGGAATAAAAACAAAAAATAGGATATTAAAGGACCTTATAGGATGGTTTTATCTCTTACCACAAGGTTAAGATAATAATAATGTTGTTTGATATGAGTTCGATAAGAAATAGTTAGTAATTATATGCAAAGATGCTAGTTATTTAAATCCGACTCGAAAAACTTAAATTTGAATTTAAATCAAATTCGGGTTTTGGATATTAGAAGTAGGTCCTTATCCGAATCGAATTTGAATTCGGCTCTCGAAGTAATTTGAGTTTGCGAATTACAAATCGTCCCGACTTGATTATTCAAATTATACGACTTTTAAAAATAAACACTTATACTTATAGCATATTTTAGAACACATCTTTAAATTTAAGAAAATAAAAATATGTAGAGATAATCAAGACGTATTAGCATATTCAAAATTTCCAAAAACATTACCTTGTTTTGATAAAGTTAATAATATATCACATTTGAACCATGTCGGTTTCGAATTATAAAAATAAATACGCCATAATGGTGTATTCAAATTTAAAAAAAGTTTATGCTACAGAAATATAATAGAAAAAAAAAAAGATAAATCGAATTAATTATAATAATAAAATAATAACTGAAATAAATAATAAAATAATAATTGAAGTTTGAAACAAAGTAGCCTAAATGAAAACCATGAGAAGGTTGTATAAAGTTAGACTAGTATTGAAAAGCTTTCATATGTGTTCCATTAGAATGGCTATTTAAATAGCCAAATTACAATGAGATAAGTATGGTTTGTTACAAAGGTTATCTAACAACTATTTGAATACATTTAAATAGATTAAATAATATTATCTGCAACAATTATTGTGGAAAGTTTGTTGAAGTAGATGATGTGTTGATACGCCCCCACAAGATGGAGTCTCCGTTTGAGACACCAATCTTGGATCGAAAATATAGGAATTGCCGGCGACCGAGTGGCTTAGTGAGCATGTTGTGACAACCCGAAATTTTTTTTTCACGATTTATTAAAATGTTTATTTATATTTAATGATAATATTAACAATAATAAAAATAATGATAATAATAATAATAATAATAATAATGATAATAATGATAATAAATAATAAAGTCTAAGGGGGTAATTTTTCAATTTTTAAAACTTGTTTTAAGAGTTTCTACATAAAATGATAACAATACAAAACCTCAGGGACCAAATGTGTAAAATTCTTTTAAAACCAGCCCCCCCGCCCGTCGACCCTTCTCGCCACCGGCCACCTCTCCGGCCAACTCCGGTGAGTCCACAACACCCCAACAAACGCGGTTTTTACCTAATTAAAGCTACCGACACATTATAGTGGGAGTTTCGAACTCGTGGGCACTTAAAAATTGGATAATGGTGTCGGTTTGGTGTGGTTTCCACTTTGACCGAAAGTTCGGCCGACATCCACCGAAATTGTGCACTTAACAATAATAATAATCGAAATGGATGGTGCACTAACAATCTCTTGATTGTTTATAAACTAACCGTGAGTACAATTTCAATGAAACACAACAAATCACACCCATTGATCATCATCGTCTTCCGCGACCTGCAACCTATTCGAGCACCACACTCCGACCCATCTGCACTGAAATTAACACAAGGTTTTATCTCATTAACATCACACGAAGCGTTCTGTGCAATTAATTTGGTTATCATCAACAAAATCGACTCGAACCGATTCTTCCTTTGCCGTGGCTTGTTCTTATCTGTTCTTACCATCAACCCGAATCAAAACAGATAATTAAACACATCCTCACACTCGATTTCATATGGGCAATGAAAGCCCTAAGTTTAATTTCGTTAACATAATGGAATTGGGGTTCAATTTTACTCAAATTGGATCTAGGGTTCTTCGATTTGGGATGATCAATCGGTTGGTGTTTAAAAACAATTGGAACCGAGATCTCTTGCGGCTATATGCCTTTGGTTCACTGGTTTGGTGCGTGTGCGTGCAGGTGAGAGGTCCCGGGTTCGACCCCGGGCAACCTCTTTTATTTTTTTAAAAGCTTTTCAACCATTTTAAAAATATACAAAAATTGTTAAAAATTATAAAAATAAATATTATAAATTTCCCATATTTTAAATCCTACATAATTATTTTCTAAAAATTTATTTTATTTAAAAACCTTAATAAATTTTTACAAAATATTATTTATAAACATTAAAAATACTTATTTTTATAAAATGGATTCTAAATCGTGTATAACAATGAGATAATCACGAAAATCATAGAACTCATACATAAATTATTTATAAATATTATAAATAATTATTTTTTTATAAAAATGGATACTATATCATCTTTGAATATAGATTCACAAATTATTTACAAATAAATTGTGGGTTATTTCTTGTAAAATATATTAATACCGTATTATTAATCAAAATACTATAAATGTGATTATCCTTATTTGTAAATATTCTTGGATAATTATAAATTATATAATTAAACCATATCATTTTTATATTTAATTCTAAAAATATTTAAATACATTTATGAAACCCTTTTAGTGAAATCAAAATGTAAATAATTATTTGGTAAAACTTAATGCTTATTGATAATTATTTATTAATACAAATCTATAAAAATATTGTAACATATATATACATCTAATTGTGTGTGTGTCACGTGTTAAATCAAATCAACCCAAACCTTACCAAATATATTCGTATTATATTAAAGACTCCATTACAAACAATAATAGGTATTGAACGTGTTTGATCGTGCATTGCCCAATTCTTTGAAGTTCTTGTTCATATACATTACATCGATCCAAGGTGAGTTTACAGCCCCACTTTTACTTTATACTATTTTCGGGGGAGAGAAACATGCTGTTTTCATAAACGTTACATTATATTGGATTGTTGTGATACTGCATATACATGATACTATGTTCGTATACTTTGCCCTTCGGTCCGTTACTACGCAAGTAGAAACGTGGAAAAAATTTCATTCGGTCCGTTACTACGCAAGTAGAAACGTGGAAACAATTTCATTTTCGTTGATCAGTATTATTGTAATATCACCGGTTTACTAGTGTGATACCACTAAAGTCCTCACTCTCGAACCGTTAATGTATGTAGTATAGCGAGGCAATTCTGAGTAGATCTACTGGGTTTGACAAACCCCACCCGGGCTAGTCGCGCTAGCACAACGTTCGTCAAACGGGTGTTTAATTGACCTAAGTTCTGTTGCTGTGACCTGGTATTCACAGCCGAGGCGTTCAGTTTCGATTGTCAGCTTCGGTTCGAACTTCATACACTGAGTAACTGGTTTAGTAGACTAGCTACCTACTGATATTACTTTGTTTACTGTATCGGTTTACTTTATGTTCTGTTTATCAAAATACATACTTGACGGATTACATAATCCGGGATTTTCATACTTGACGGATCACATAATCCGGGATTACATACTTGACGGATTACATAATCCGGGAATTACATACTTGACAGATTATAATCCGGGAATTTCATACTTGACGGATTACATAATCCGGGAATTACACCTTTATCGGATTACATAATCCGGGGATTTCATTACTGATACTTATCGGATTACATAATCCGGGGATTTCATTACTGATACTTATCGGATTACATAATCCGGGGATTTCATTACTGATACATACTGTTTTCTGAAAAACCTGTGAACTCACCAACCTTGTGTTGACACTTTAGCATGTTTCTTTCAGGTTCACAAGACGCGCACGATTAGGAGCATTCACTCATGCATATCTCACGTGGCTTATTTAATATTTTTCAGTAACTTCCATTTATTCGGTTTGCGCGTGTTGCGCCATTTAAACAATTAAGATTTACTATGCTTCCGCAACTTCTGTTATGTTTACTTTAAAAACTTGGTCTTTGGAATATTAAACTTCAAAAATGAATTATGTTTTACAATTAACGTGTCGTTTGGTGTAACTAATGGCTGAGATCCTGGAAGTCACACGCCTAACGGTAATACCCCGTTTGTGGAAATTTGAGGGTGTGACAGATTGGTATCAGAGCCATTAGTTATAGCGAACTAAATTGACATTGCATCTCATTTGCATTGCATTTAGACTATAGTCGTTGCCTTAGTTACACGCATATAGACACATTTAGTTTTGTTAGCTGGTTTTGTTTGCATGCCTTACTGGTTTTTATCTGCTTGAGAACTGTTTGCTTTGGTGTCTTCCTGTAAGTGTTCGTCTACAGGGAGGGTGACTCCGAGTTGCGGTGAGTCACGGGAAGGATTACTTACGAGTAACCGGAAAACTTTTGCTTTAACATATCCCTGTGAGCTTACGACTACAGGGATGGTGACTCCGAGTTGCGGTGAGTCACGGGAAGGATTACTTACGAGTAACCTGAAAACTTTTGCTTTAACATATCCCTGTGAGCTTACGACTACAGGGATGGTGACTCCAAGTTGCTGTGAGTCACGGGAAAAAGGTTACTTACAAGGTTTCCCAAACTTTTAATTACCTGAAAACTTTTGCTTTAACATATCCCTATGAGCATATGGCTACCGGGATGGTGGCTCCAAGTTGCTGTGAGTCACGGGAGAGTTTGTGTGCATTTGACATCGCCTAAATGTTCTTCGTGATTTGTGTGACACATAGACACCTGTATTCTGGATTTCCTGACAAAAGGCCCTCGGGCTAAGGCAAGCATATCGCATATATCTCATTGCGAGACCTGGTATGCTTACCTGGGGATTTCTGGGATGAGTGATAAACTATGGTCAATACACAGGTCTCTAAGGCAAATGGGTCAAATTACCTTGGCGTGTCGATGATACCCAAAACTTTACTGATCCTTTCGTATACTTTGATTAAACAACCCCGATATAATACATACATACTTGGTACTTCTATCATTGATGACCACTGTACTTGACAAGATATGTTAACCTGATAGGAGGAACCGGGGTGATCATGCAAAGCAAATTACCATTACGGGTGCACACGTAATTGTAATTTGTCGTGCATGCTAAGTCCGGTGAATTTGGTCGGGTGGTAACGTTGTAGTCAGTATAAGTCATCGTATCTACACCGTGAGCAAGAAATAGCTCTCACGAAACCTTACGGTTTGTTCAGAAACTCCCGGAGACCCTATTTTGCCTATGTCCTAGATAAATCAGCTTACTCACTGACCAGCTTGCTTGCTAGTAGTTCGTTAACGCGTGTGTTCTAATTTTCGGGACGAAAATTTCTTCAACAAGGGGATAATGTGACAACCCGAAATTTTTTTTTTCACGATTTATTAAAATGTTTATTTATATTTAATGATAATATTAACAATAATAAAAATAATGATAATAAAAAGGGCGTACCTGGTGCTGCAAAGAGCTCCCGCGTTTTCGCAGTGTCCAGGGAGGGTCCGTCCCATTTAAGGGAAGATGTACGCGGTCTTTCCCCCACATTTTGTGGGGAGGCCGTTTCCACGGATCGAACCTGAGACCTTCGGTCCCTTAGGAACAACTTTTACCGCTGCGCCAAGGCCCGCCCTCAATAATAATAATAATAATAATAATGATAATAATGATAATAAATAATAAAGTCTAAGGGGGTAATTATTCAATTTTTAAAACTTGTTTTAAGAGTTTCTACATAAAATGATAACAATACAAAACCTCAGGGACCAAATGTGTAAAATTCTTTTAAAACCAGCCCCCCCGCCCGTCGACCCTTCTTGCCGCCGGCCACCTCTCCGGCCAACTCCGGTGAGTCCACAACACCCCAACAAACGCGGTTTTTACCTAATTAAAGCTACCGACATATTATAGTGGGAGTTTCGAACTCGTGGGCACTTAAAAATTGGATAATGGTGTCGGTTTGGTGTGGTTTCCACTTTGACCGAAAGTTCGGCCGACATCCACCGAAATTGTGCACTTAACAATAATAATAATCGAAATGGATGGTGCACTAACAATCTCTTGATTGTTTATAAACTAACCGTGAGTACAATTTCAATGAAACACAACAAATCACACCCATTGATCATCATCGTCTTCCGCGACCTGCAACCTATTCGAGCACCACACTCCGACCCATCTGCACTGAAATTAACACAAGGTTTTATCTCATTAACATCACACGAAGCGTTCTGTGCAATTAATTTGGTTATCATCAACAAAATCGACTCGAACCGATTCTTCCTTTGCCGCGGCTTGTTCTTATCTGTTCTTACCATCAACCCGAATCAAAACAGGTAATTAAACACATCCTCACACTCGATTTCATATGGGCAATGAAAGCCCTAAGTTTAATTTCGTTAACATAATGGAATTGGGGTTCAATTTTACTTAAATTGGATCAAGGGTTCTTCGGTTTGGGATGATCAATCGGTTGGTGTTTAAAAACAATTGGAACCGAGATCTCTTGCGGCTATATGCCTTTGGTTCACTGGTTTGGTACGTGTGTGTGCAGGTGAGAGGTCCCGGGTTCGACCCCGGGCAACCTTTTTTATTTTTTTAAAAGCTTTTCAACCATTTTAAAAATATACAAAAATTGTTAAAAATTATAAAAATAAATATTATAAATTTCCCATATTTTAAATCCTACATAATTATTTTCTGAAAATTTATTTTATTTAAAAACCTTAATAAATTTTTACAAAATATTATTTATAAACATTAAAAATACTTATTTTTATAAAATGGATTCTAAATCGTGTATAACAATGAGATAATCACGAAAATCATAGAACTCATACATAAATTATTTATAAATATTATAAATAATTATTTTTTTATAAAAATGGATACTATATCATCTTTGAATATAGATTCACAAATTTTTTACAAATAAATTGTGGGTTATTTCTTGTAAAATATATTAATACCGTATTATTAATCAAAATATTATAAATGTGATTATCCTTATTTGTAAATATTCTTGGATAATTATAAATTATATAATTAAACCATATCATTTTTATATTTAGTTCTAAAAATATTTAAATACATTTATGAAACCCTTTTAGTGAAATCAAAATGTAAATAATTATTTGGTAAAACTTAATGCTTATTGATAATTATTTATTAATACAAATATATAAAAATATTGTAACATATATATACATCTAATTGTGTGTGTGCCACGTGTTAAATCAAATCAACCCAAACCTTACCAAATATATTCGTATTATATTAAAGACTCCATTACAAACAATAATAGGTATTGAACGTGTTTGATCGTGCATTGCCCAATTCTTTGA